>JBBMOC010000006.1:11830887-11986954 GCA_037975185.1 Centropyge bicolor
TTATCTTATCTCTCAGGTTGCAATATTTACATTTGCTGCTTTACTGACATAACTATGCTGCATTATCTACCTCATATTCTCATTTGCTGCTGTTTTGTTATTTGATGTTGTCACTTTATCTTCACTAAGCCACTTTAGGTTCCACTTGTACTTTTTTTTATTAGGTTCCACTTGTACTTTTTTATATAGTTTCTTATAGTTTTTTATTTTGTATACTTTATACTTCTACCTGATTGTATGCTTGTGCTGCTGCAACACCCGAATTTCCCCTATGGGGGATCAATAAAGAATTATCTTATCTTATCTTAGTGAGTTGAGTTAGTGTTGAAGGCAGCACATGTCAAACCCAACTCAAAACCTGCAGATGTGTCATCTAATAGAGAGACACTATGACACCATAAAGCCTTGGTGGGGGTCTACACAGGTGTCACCACATTACCTTTACAACCCTCCCCTGACTGTGAGGCCCTGCAGGAAGAGGCCTGCTGAATCACAGCGTGCAGAAAGGGAGGGGTCCTAACAACCTGGATGACATTGGACTCTAACAGCAACACCAACTGTGGCGGGGCGGCTTTAGCTCATTTAATTTCTGACAGGTTTATGTGCTGAATGAAACGGCGTCGGAAAGCCGTCGGCCACAAGCGGAGGCGCAATCAATTACAGGATTTGTCAGCTGTGACCTCAGAGGTGACTGAAAACAAACCGATGCCAATACAGACGGCTAAACTCCCACTGATACCCTCATGGACAAACAGCCAACTAGCTGTTGGACGAGGCCTGTTAGGCTTGTGAAAAACATGAAAAGTGAAAACCATGGGAAAAGTATCAGGTTTGAGTTTCCCGCTGTCGGGGCCTTTTCACCTCCCGCTCCTATGTTCGGCCACCAAACCTGCAGGTCTGCCGCCAATCAATTATTAAATGCCTTTGCCATCCATGCTCTTTAGTTACGCGTCCAACCCCTCGCCACTGTATACAATCGGGTCCGGCTGGGAGGCTGTTAAAAATAGGTGATTGCTAAAGGTGTTTAAAGGTCGCCGGCACTGGGACGGCAGAGAGATAACAGGCAGGCGGGGGTCACCTCCCAGCGCCTGTAAACAACCACACAGCATCCACAGGGTCCGTCTGCGCCTCCTCACTGCAGAGGTCAAACCGGACGTGTGCGCGCTCCCACAGCCGTTTCCCACACAAGGACAGGACAGGACAGGATGTGCACACAGGAGCGAGGCGAAAGACAGATTGCTTAAGTGATGCATCTCAAATGAGGCCCCATAAATAGAATCATAAATGACATGTGGCTCAGTCGAACTGCTCATTTCAAAGTGTCATTTTTGCAGAAGCTGAAGGATTAAATGCAAAAGGAACATCGGTATGATGCATTATATGGATATATCTGATGAAAAAAATTCCAATATTAACATTTTAATCATTTGAATAAGCAATCAAAAAAATGTACATTTGTAGTTTACACCTATTGATATCATCTTGATTATATCCTTGGATTTAAAAATATATAAAAATTGCCTTCACACTTCCCTTGTTTTGCCTCAACAACAGTCCAAAACCCAAATACATCCAGTTTACAGTCATATCAAGACAAAGAAAAGCAGCAAATATTCACAAGTAAGGAACTGGATCTATGAAACGTTTGGCGTATTTGGTGGGGGAAAAAATTGTCAAACAATCAAAATTGGCGCTGATTAATTTTCTGTGGGACGATGATTTGATCAATTGTTTCAGCTCTAAAGAGAGTTTCTATCAACCATTGTATATAAATCAAATCTTTAATACTTCATTTGTGCGTCTTGGTCAAACAACATCTTAGACTTGCACATGGAAGTCTTAACAGTCATGTACTTTAAGCTGCTGCCATCAGGAATGCATGTATTTTGCATGATTAATTTTTTATATAAATCAGATAAGTTGCAGGTTAATGTCATCATGCAATACAGCACTCCAGTACAGACATTTGTGTATGGCATTTTGAACCAAATGACACGTGCAAATTTGTATTTAATTATGCTACAATTCTAAATCTTCAGGTAAGAATTAAGATAAGTGGCGCCAAACAAGCTGCTTGTGTTCTGCTCAACAAACGTTTCGTGACTGTACAAATGTGAAAAAAACACCTACAACTTTTATCTCCCCTGCGTCTCTCGTGTTTGCTGTCTCTTTTGGAGGCAGCGAGGAAGGGGGGGGGGGGGGGGGGCGCGGACGAGGGACGTCTGGACCGGAGCGGCAGGCAGGCGGCAAGATAAAAAAAAAAAAACAACTCCTCTTCAGAAGCTAAGCTACAAATCTATAAATAAACCTTGGATTCTCTGTTTGGACACCTGACTGTGCCGCTTATGCAAGAAATTACTGGCAAACACTTTTGTTCATCTGTCTCCCCAACCCGCTCCTCTTCATCTTCTCAACCCCAGAAGTAATTACAAGTCCACACAGTGTCCTCGCAAGAAGTGTTGGGAGGATTTCATGAGATGCAGCGTTGCCATCACGGCCTCAAGTGTGGTCAGTTAGGGACAGTGTGAAAATTATTAGGGGGAAAGGAAGGTCGGAATCTGCTCAGGACAACAAATATATAAAGTTAGCACATAATATAATTCAAATTCAGCTTGACATATTGGTCTGAGTTCACTCAGTTGATGGCTCAGTTAACAGCTCTTTATTAAAACAGTGACTACAGTATTCCATTGTTTGGTCTTTGCTATAAATCTGGCCTCTAATAGTTACATTTTTAATATACAATAGGTAGCTTTGCAAAACTTATTCCATTAAAGCATCATGTTTGTTCTTTGTGCTTGGCCTCTTTTCATTATTAATGATGATTTAATAAGTCAATGAAATACTGTTTTATTATTGAGATATTTTGAAGCCAATGAGAGGGTTAAAAGAAAAACTTGAGGCTAAACATAATGTTCATCCTTCCTCCCCACCTCGATTTTTCCACAGTCCCTAAGACCCAATCATCAGATTGCAGTTTGCTACATACGTCCTCGGATTTGTTGTGGCACTGCTACACAATAAAATAGAAGTCTAATCAAATCAAACTTTGGTGATTTAAAACTGAATAAATTCAAAAATTTTCTATCATCTCTACACATTCCTCCACAGCTTTAACCCGTCAGATAACCTTAATTTATTGACATATATAAGCCAGAGCATGCCAGCCAGTCTTTACATTTGTGCAATTATTCTTCCATAATCTGGTAATATGACAGATATTATGGTGCCGTTACATAATGGAGCTCAGTATCGAGTGCCGTCTGTTGTCCCAGAGATGGGACGGAGCGCAGAGCAGGGCCGGTCTTCACCCAACACCCCTGCTGCTGTGGCCTGGGCAAAAACCCAATTATTAAACACGCAGGCAAAGATGGAGCCACGCAACGTCGACTTCATCTTAAAATAGATCATTCCAATAGAGCAACACACAACGCCGACATACAGTATATTAAACAATATTATGATGTGAGCAGGATGTTTTGGCAGCGAGCCTGGCGCTGCCTTCTGTCACAACCGGCACACCGGCACACACACCAGCCAGGTCATTAAGAGAATACGGTCGACACTCCAGTACAGTAGTCGAGAGACTCTTCAGAGGAGAACGATTCCTCTGGGTCATTATTAGTCCATTAGATAATTAGCTTGCTCCAGCAGACATCAGTGAGCGGCATGACTCGACTGCGACCGTCATCAGCTTCTTGTAAACATGACAACAACATCACGAGTCGCCTTATTGGGGGAAAAAAAAAACACACAGGAATGATAAGTTCTGAAAAGAGCAGGGGCCTGGTTTACCCAAAACACACACACACACACACAGGCATGATTATCCTCTTGTTAGGTCAATACTTTCACATGCTCAAACATCACATGTACAACTGCTCTCACATGGTCACGTAAGCACTTAAACGCATGCAATTTCCCCTGCATGAGCACACTCGCATACCTATTACACTTCTACTTTTAGCATGAATTCCCCTTTGCCTTTGTGTGACTTGGTGAGAATGTGTGCTGTTGAAAGAGGCCAAGCTGGTGGAGCAGAAGACTCCTGGTTCAATAACCTAAAGGGGGCACCACTGTGAAGCGCATGCACTCGCTCAGAAACAGGTGAGCGGATCTGCAAGAACAAAGAGAGAGCAGCTCGCTGCAGTGAGGATCTTTAAACCAGCCACGGTTTTCATTAAAGGTGCTGCAAAGGCAGGAGAGAACGAGAGTTTACGAGCAACAACAAAAGGCAGCAAATCTGAAGCGGAGCACGATGTGAATGAATAAATGCAGAAAGAGGTCAGGCGTGTTTGAACTGCGCAGCGCCGAGAGTGCTCCGTGCAGGTGCTCGTGCCTCCCCTCTCTCTCCGCTGCATTGTTCCACCGTTGGCATGCGAGCGAGAAGCAAAGCGAGGTCAGTTTCCATTATGCACAGCAGCATAATCCCCGCTTGTGTAATTCCCTTTTAAAAAGCCTCCTTCTGGTGTTTCCCTGGAGTTGACCAACCCGCATTCCAACGTGGACCGGCTGCTTCACGCTGGCAGATTTAGCCTTCATGTTGCCGCCAAATTTCCTGCCTACTCCTCCCCCCCCGCCCCCTCACCACCACCACCACCACCACCACCACAAAAATCATAAAAAAAAATTCCCTTGTTTGCCTCAAATCCTGCCAACAGCACAAGTCACACTCGACTCACCAACAAATATTTACACCAAATCAAAAATGCAGCTCTGGCAGAGGTGACGCTGCCACCGCCACTGCCGCCGCCGTTTTGGGCAGCTCCTCCTCACCCACGCCACCTCTCGTGTGCAACATGTGCAGCCCCTGCCCGTGAGCAGATTAGCGCCATATCTGAAACCACTATAATCAAATCCCGTCAGATTAATTCATACAAATCAAGCCACACTGAAACCTTTGCTTTGTCGTTCTACTTCCTGCGTCGTTGTCTACTTCTACCGGGCCAATTACACCACTCAACTGGGGGGGTTCAATATATGGTATTAGGAGCATCTTTATTAAAAGCAAATTATTCCTCCTACACGACATTAGCCACGGTGCTCTGCCCCCTCTCAAATTTTCTGTGCTCCACAATTGGCATCAGTTGGTCCCACATGAGAGAGTATAATCTAATATTCTGTGTCCCCAAGTAAACCTCTGATCACACTCCTCTCACAGCCCGGAAGAGCTGATAAAACATTTAAATTCTGAAATACAGAAACAGGCTCCTCTTTCGCTCCAGAGCTGCAGCAAGTTGTCGAATTTAGGTGAAAAGTGAGTATGTTTGTTTTGCTCGTCACAGGAGGAAATGCATCTCAGACTCAAGACTTTGCATGTGACTAAAGAGTGTTCAGAGGTTGTATCGGCCTCTTAAAGTGTGATTCAGTCCTTTGTGAATCACCGGCATGCATTGTAATCAAGCCGGAGCATAAAGCAGCTCGGACAGCACCTTGCGCTTTGGTGCCAGGAGTTAAAATGGCCAATAAAAGAGGCACTTTTGATGAATGGCTTGCCTTAGCAGCACAAGTCTCAGGACGAGCAAAAACAACATTAGCACCCAGTGAACCCAGAACAGGACTCCCTCGCTGATCACAGAAATAATGATGAGGAAAAGGCAGAGAGACCAAAGGCGGCTGAGTGTAATCTATGCGGCCCACAAACAGCAGCTTAATTAAAACGGAGCTTCAGATGTTGCACACACTCAGCATAAAACCAAAAGCCTCCAATAATAACTCTCATCCGATCGAGCCCGGGCCCGTCCACAGTTCGTGCTTCCAGATTCAGGACCACATAAAGGTTTACTGCAAAGTAGGTTTTCACATAAAGTGCAAGGTATGTTGGGGCATATAGATAAAATATGGATAAAGGTGAAAGCAAGGAAAAGGCCTTTTATTCTGGAGGGGTGCACACCTAGGGCCCCTCCCCGGTCCACTGCTGGATCATCAAGCCCTCGCCATGAACCGAGACATCTACTCAGTTCTTGGCAAATGTTAGATGGTAAACAAGTTTGTCAGACAGACGAATATTTAAATTTTCACAGACCACCATCAGACATTCTGATTCATACTTTATGTCCCTGATGGGATTTTGTTTCATTAGCCGTAATTCCCCCTGACAAGTGCAACATGAACAGCCAGTTAATTGCAGTCGTTCGAAGCTTACCAGTTCTCACCAAGATTACAGCTTCACCCAACAACAACTTTTTCCTTTAATAAGGCACATTTGCTTGGATGGATTGTGAGGTCTCAAGAAGTTTTTCTGTTTGTTAGATACACATGTTAACACCTGTCTGCCTCCTGAGTAGATCCCTGGGACATTATGCTTGCATCAATGTACGCTGATTAGAGTCAAGTTTTCCAGATCTATACATGCAGATTTGACGAGTGCAAAGCTGAGTAAACAAGAATATGACCACAAACTGAAAGAACAGAACTTTCCTTTGAATTTTATCCATGAGTCCTTTTATGTATTGTATCTTACCAAAAATAAATCAACTTGTTGCAAGACGTTTCTAGAATTATTTTCCTGATACTGCAGTGATTTGACCTCTTTCAAGAAACTGACCCTCATTTATATATAATACTCCTTAAACATATCCAACTCCACTGGAACGCCACTATTGGCTGATTTGTTTTCCATATAACAGAAATTGGTCCAAGTTTAAAAGACTTGTTAAAGAGCTGTTTTTGCAGTATAATATATTGTAAAGGCAGTATAAAATACTTCTATAGTCCTCTTGCAGGGCTGCAGTCAGAGCCTCTCGTGCCACAACTATCCACAACACAGCGACCTGTCAGCTGAGGTGCCTGAAGTCTGCAGCCATGACAGGATTATTCACGAGACCCAGAGCAAAGAGTCATATGATCAGCTCACACTGACGAGGCAGAACAGCGGCGGGATAAGAGGAAGGAGCCGATGAGAAATGTGTGGAATGTGAAGAACAGCCTGGTGCCTCCGGTGTGAGGAAGATATTTGAACGGAAAAAGAAGGTAATCCTGGAGGATTAGGAGGAAAAAACTTCAAGCACATAATCTTGTCATTTCAATAGGACCCTGCTGCGACTGTGAAAAGTTCACAATGAAAACGGTCACAATAGCGACTCAGTCAGTGGAGTAAAAATGTTTGTTTTGCTTGTTTATATGTAAAATTGCAGGTTGCAGCTCCAGCGATTCATCATCCCCAGAGGGGTTTCTGCCTGCTGTGACCAGTAATGAAGTAATAGCCAGTTAGTCCTTACTGGGTCACTTGTGATGCTGCAAAAAAACATTTTTAAATTACTTCCTAAATTGTCTGCGCCCTGGTGTCGCCCCCTGTGTGCTAGTCAAACACAAACATTAATACAAGCTCCTGTATTGAGTTTCACCCCATGAGCAAAACAATTATTCCCAGGGTTTTTAAAAAATCCTCAACAGGTCTAGTTTCCTGCCACATTTCCACTTTGTGACATTAGATTTGGAGGTTTTTTCTGATAGTAAAAGCAGGTGGTCTCATGGCCCAGTGGGACTAAACCTCTGGCAGCTTGAATGCCTCCATGAAGCTGAACCAGTGAAACAAAACAAAAGTCAGGACTGAGTCAGGATGACATGGAAATGAAATGCAAAGGCAAACAAATGTCTCGTCCCTGCTGCTGGCGCTCGTGCACCGTTTCAACCGGTAACATCATGAAATCGTAGCTTTAATGTTTTAGCCTGATGCAGACGTCAGCAGCGAGCGGATCTGTCAGCACGCAGAATAACTAATTATAGAGAATGCTGCTTCCTTTAAGTGTACCAAAGATGCTGTAACATAATCAATACCTGACCCTTTTAATAGCCCTTTCACTGCTTATTACAGCGCAAGTGATCTAAACTTCAGAACGACGGAGGTCCAATGAGGAAGTGAATCACAGCCGGATATCAAATCAGAAGCTACAAAGAATTGGATGAATCCTACAATTTTATTAATGTAATGGATTTTATCACCTCGTAATGTTATTTGCTCATTTGCACATCCAGCACATCTGGAGCGACATCAACATTTGTGCAATCGTGTTTTGGTCCATATCTGACTCTTCAGCTTCTAAATGCTGCACTGCATTCACCAGCTAGTTGCCAGCTTTATTAATTTGCTATATTATTAACTATATTTGAGTACAATGGGTTTTTTGGGAAGCTTTTCTGCTTTTGAGTGAAAATTTTGAAACCAAAACAATCACCTGAAAGACATTAAAACGCTCGGAGGAAGTGAGGAAACCTGTAGAGTTGGGTGATAATTCTCTCTTGGTCCATCAACATGAGTCACCTCTCTCACATTATAGTCATTTAATCCATTGATAATTATAAAGTAGAACAGCCTACCTGGCGCTGAACAGTTCTTCTGCTCCGTCTCGTTGTCCGGAACTGAAGCCATTAGCCGTCTTCCCCAGTGCTCGTCGTCCGGATGTCCCTCCACTATCATCCCGTGGCCTGCGACAGAAAACGAAACGGTTCTGCTCATCACACATTCAACATAAATAATACATCTGAGCTTGTAGCAAAGCAAGTTTACAGCGCACAACATGTCAGAGGTTGAGGCTAAAAGATCTCAGGGAATGATACTAAAAGCATTTTTCTTTCACTGCAGGGAAACCTCGACATTCCATTTTGCAATCAAAACCAACATGGCCGCTATTGTACGAGTGTGTCTCATGACCCAAAACATCCACGATCGCGGCCATTAATCCAAACAAGGTTGCTGTTAATCCCTTAAAAGTTTTCGCTTATGTAGATATGACATTTTCATCTGGCGGCGGCAGAAACACGGCGACGTGCAGCTGCTGTGCCATTATGTTTTTGGGGTGGGGGAGTGGGAGGAGGAGCGTCCACAAGTTTCATTTTTCATTAAACTGCTCTTAAGCCTCTGTAATGAGGACATAAAAAACCGCAGTCCCAAATCTATTATGTAAAATCATGCAGACGAGCTGAGCAGCGTTTCAAACTTGATTTTTTTTTTGTTGTAAATTGTCACCACACAAATGCAGCGTTGAATTGAAGAAGGCAACTCGCTGCAGGATGATTAAGAGTATCTGTGTGCACAATTATGAGCAGATCACATGGGAATACCCTGAAAACTGAAGGTCCAGATTTAATTCTTACACAAGTTTTTTTTTTATAAACAACCCATCTCTGTCTGGCCTTTGGTTGCAGGCCACAGGATGGTTGTGTAAGACTTCCCATGCACACTCATGATCTCAGTGTCTGTAAATGTCTCGCTGACCATGTGAGTATCTCCCTGTGATTACTCAGCCTCAGGAGGACAATTCCCCTCCTGGCAATTACTTTAATGGAGACAAAGGGGAAGGCTAATACTTTAACACTAACCTTAATCCTAATATCTTGACAATGTGAAGACATGTAGGAATATTTTACTGCTTATACAGAACATCAGAGCTAAACCTATGAATAGATCAGTATTAGTGTGATGCCGATACATCACTATCAGTGCAGTACAGAAAAAGCTATGTTTGAATTAGGGCTGTGACTGACTTGTTTGATCAATCATTCAATTTATTGATTAATCATACATCTAAAAGGTAAGTAGAGTGCAGTTGGTCTATCAGAGCTTTTTCACAGACAAGGGCGGTATGGTGAGGGGAACAACACTGATCAATTCTAACAGTAAACTGAGGGACAAAAAATGAAAACAATGAGCTGAAAGAGGCTAAAATGCTCTGTAGAGCTGAAGGGAACAGCGGGGTCTGTCGGTAAATTACATTACACATGGTCATTTGATCCAACGTTAACATGAAAATATTACAAGTGCAGTTTTAACCCTTTATAGGGCACTCATTGAAATACTCTGAAATTCAAAAATTTAACCTGAGAGTGTTATTGGAGGACATAAGAAAATTTTATTTCTGTTGTAAAATTTTTCGCAATTTTTCACTTTTGTAAATGGTGAGGAAATTACCAAAAATAGTCACTTGCCCTATAAAGGGTTATGTATGTTAGTCTAAAACAATGACTAACAATGACTGGTCAAAGTATCATATTGAATTTAAAGAAAACAGTGTTGGTCTGACTAGTAAATCAAAAACAAAGGAACTCAAATGCTTTTCTACATCACTGAATGAAATCTTGTTTTTAGGCATAGTTGCCTATTTTCTACTCCTCCAACTTCCAAATGGTGTTTTTTTCTTTAAATAATCTACCTGGATCTAGTAGTATTTTTTGGTCTACTGGCTAGAATGCAATCAGCAGTCAGTCAAAAATCAGCAACCAATTTCATGATCTACGAAAAGAAGGAATTTTAAGACGTCACTTTGGGCTCTATGAAGTTATGATCATTTTTCACAATTCAACATTTCATATACCAAATGAAAACAATCATCAGTTGCAGCCCTAATACTGACAGCAAAGTCTTCATTAAATGGCTTTCAATCCAGTATAGTTGGACAGCCTGACGATCAGCAGGCGCTGGACCAACAGACTGTGCACGAGGCGACTGCAGCTCTCCGATCCAAACGACCAAAACCCTCCAGTCATCGCTCCAACCTGTTCCTCCTCGCTAACCAGCTCCGTTTCACTCCTCCACCGCCTCTGGTGTCCCCTTTGTTTCACGTCATTCTAACAATGCTCACCACAGAACGCTGTCCAATTTAATGCCAGGGGAAGTGCACGGTTGCCAATTTGCCAACACGACAAGCATGTGGAGCGCCGTGCCAAGACATAATCACTTTGGTCATACATAACAATAAAAGGAGTCATGTGTAGACGGTTGATTTTTCACATTTACACAACAAGCTGGTTTGGATGTAGTGGCATATTCTATTTTTTTGGCGGGGGGGGGGACAGGTTGTCTAAATGCAATTTCTCCAGGCAGTTATGTGTGGAATCACTTGACCAGAGCGATTAAATCTTCTGTTGTTAAAACGCAAACTATGGTGCGTTAGGCATTGTGGAAAACTGAGGAAGGCATGACTCTGTGTGTGTGTGTGTGAGTGAACATGGGTCATTCAGCGTACCATGCTCTCCCTGCCAAGCATCTGAAAGGAGAAACAATGAAGAAGTGATTCTGTCGGTGCCTCTCTACAGGCTGGCGGTAAAAGAAGTCTATTGTGGGTATAATCTTCTTATCCTTCATGTTTGGTGATCAGTGTTTCCGTGTCATGAAGAATCACTTGATTTGCCTTGGTGGTAATTTGAAAATGTGATCAACCCGTAAGCAATGAAAATTACAAAACAGTTCCTTTTTAAGATGTTCACCCGTTTCATAACTTTAAACAAAAATGGAATACTTTGAGCTTGGCTGCTGTTCATACTGAGGAATGTAAACAAATGTGTTATAGTTTTACATTATTCAATAGTTTTGTGTTTTGGCACAACAGTAAATCAACATTTGAGTCGAATTTGTTCTTTCTGCATTCGCTGGGGTCAAGAGGTCAGCGTATATGATGTGACGAGTCGATCATGAGAAAATTAATCATCGACCATTGTTATTTGTTTGAACCATTGTTCCTGACAAAAATAACAAATAGTGTCGTTCTAGCTGCTTAAATGTGAACGTTTGCAGTTTTTCTTTTTTGTCTTCTCTGATCATAGGCGACATTTTTCAGTGATTTCCAATGTTTTGTAGTCAAATCAAAAAATAATCGGCAGATTGATCAAAAACAAAAATAATTAGTTGCAGCCATATGTTGAGATTTTTAATTGCTCAGCATTGAAATTGTGAGCCTTAAAAGTTACTTCATTGATAAGCCCATCTTATGTGTGTTACACTGCATGTACACACATGACACCAACCTGAAAGTCTGACACCTGCAGTGAGAAGAAACGAGAAGAGACAGTAAATCTACTCGCTACAAAGACCCCGAGCTCAAATGGGATAGAAAAGGCTGCGACTACACCATCAGACTGTATTGAGTAGCAGAGGGAGACGAGAGCGACAACAGTGGTAATGTCATCCTCCGGGCCTGTTCAACCAGCTCAGCAGGCAGATGGACCAAGGACAACCATCCATCAATCCTTCCGTGCGGTGAACATACTCTCCTGAAAACATCTCCAGCACAGCCCCCTCCCCCCCTCCCTCCCTCCTGGCCGTCACCATTAGCCTGCTGCAGCTACCTGTCAGAGCTGAGCCCTGCCCTGCTTCTCCAAAAACACCTGTTCTGGTCCCCCATGCGGAGCTCCATCACACACACACGCAGCCCCCATCAGCATGCACGACAGCATGTTACGCCCCACCCCTCTTTATGGAGATGTAACCCAGGAGTAGTACATCAAATCCCATCCATCTGGACCATTCAGCACATCAACACTCCCCCCACACCGCCATCAATCAAATAGGTGGCAAACGCAGGGCACGGGTTTTACTGTGACATGACAAATGCTCCCTGTTGTGACGGCTGAAAGATGAGAAGGCCACAGCTATTCAATTAGACAGATCTGATTATGGTGAGCTTTGGGTCTCGTGATTTCTGGCTCTCTCACACACAAACACTTTCGCGTGTGTGTGTCACCTTGAAATCCCAACATCGCCGCCACAGACGCCGCTACTGGTCAAACAGCATTCACGAGAAACGCCTTCTGTCCAATGCCCCCACATGACAGTCACTGTGCGGGTCAGGCGAACTTGATTAAATGAAAAAAAAAGGCCATTAGTGACCGGGAGGGGGCTTACTTTGGCTCCCAGTGCCTGCCTTTGGAGATAAGAGATTTGCACTCGTCTGTATGATATCATTCCAGAATAATCTTTTAAGCCTCTTGTTGTTTTTAATGTAATTAATAAAACTCCTGATACATCCGTTAGAGATCTACAGTCCGGCAGGAGTTTGTGGTGAATTTGCAACCTTTCAGATTTCAGTCCTGGGGCCTAAGTGGTTGCACATGGACTGATCCCAAGACAAGGTCTGAGGCTTTGGGGGTTAGAAACACTCTTCTTTCATGCACACATGCAAAAGAAAAGACACTGATTCAGATGCAGCAGCTCAGCTCCTCCTGCACTAAAGATGTTTGCAAAATCCATGTTGGCACTGAGCCTTATTGTTCCCATCCTATGAACAGTACTGTCCTAGGGGTGTGTTTTGTCTAGTTAACCTCTGATCCCTGTGGTGTGTCAGATATCATTCTTCACCAGCAAAATGTCAAGGTTGCTCGTTAGATTACATAACTGTGTGTGTGAGGCTGTGTGGGATGCTCAATGTTTGCATGGGCCTGAGGTAAGAGTTTTGACATGTGTGCATGGGAGGGTGTGTTGTTTGGAGAGAGAGTGTGTGTGTGTGTGTGTGTGTGTGCATGTGGGCATCACACGCATCACGCATGACCAGCCATCTGAGTCGTTTGCAAAGCACCCCCCTCCACCCTCCCTCCTCCTCTCCCCCCTCCCCCTTAAATGATCATCGGTGGCCTATGCGTAAAAATCAGCATCCCCTCCGTGACCATGCGGATCCTGGGAGTGTGATGATGCTCCGGAGTGATTGAGGTGATCCAGTGTGTGTGTGAGTGTGTGCGATGGTGTGTAAAGCTCCGGGCCAGACAAGATGATGCCAGCATTAACCGTGATCCTGAGCTGCTCCGGTGCAGTCGATGCGCCAGACGCTCAGACAAAAAAAAAAAAAAACGCAGATTTTTTTTTTTTTTTTTTTTTGGGGGGGGGGGGGTTGCAACGCGCAATGCAACCAGAACCAAAATAGTGTTGCATCTGGGTTCGGCTACTCGATCCCTGTGTGCATGTGCAGCATGAAGAAGCGTGCGTGATTACAAGCCTGAGAGTGTCAAATTAAAAACGTGCCGCTGCCAAGGCGCGCACACTGCGGCATATACGGACAAAACAGGCGCATGTGTGCTCCAACACAGACACATACCAAAAAAAAGAGATGCTGTGACCTGACAATAACACGTGCATGTGACTTTATTCTGCAGAGTGTGATGCAAACTGCACGCCTCCTCTAAAAGGTAGAAAACCACGATCATCGCATACGCATTTCGGACGCGAAGGCGAACCAGCTGATGTTTGCAACCACAATGCATTAATCCCATGCCCTTGACATTAAAGCACACTGGTTTGCGGTTGTGATGGATGAAAGGGTGCGTTTGCATTTGAAACGAACTGATGTGCATGTGAATCTCACTGCAGAGCTCCTGCGCCCCGGTGCGTCTCTCCCTCTCTCTCTCTCTCTCCCCCCGGGCTCACCTGTCTTGGTCAACAGCGCCGACATGCTCCACGCCACGAAGAGGACACTGCAGACGAAGCACACCTGGACGAAAAGCATCTCCCTCCTCTTGCGAACTTTGAAGATCTTGGCGATGATTGTCTTCTTGGACGGGCTCACGGCGTCGTCCCGCTCCATGGCTCGCGGCTCGGCCCGGCGGCCACTTTTTGCTCGGTGCGTCCTTGAGAGCCGAAGAAGCTGGAGCCCGGCTTTGCCTCTTCACACGGAGCCCAGCCGGGATGTGCACCTCATCTCAGATGGGGAGTAGTGAAGTGGACAGTGGTTCCCCCCCGTACACACAAACACACACCTCTTCTTGTCAGGAGAAGACGCTTCTCAGCTGCTGGGACTGTGCAATGACACGGCGGTCAAATTCAGATATACGTCTCCAAATCAATTCAGCAACGCTCCCGGGTTCTGGTTCTGCAAGATGAGTGTGGGACAGGCTCCCTTTGCAAAGTGCATCCTGTCCCGTGCAGGAAAAAAACACACAAATATCAGATGCAATATCCTCAACGTGTGCAGATTCTGTGTTTGGCACCAAAAATGCGTCAGGTCAGAAACGTGGCTCGCGCTCCTCTCCACGCACCTGCGAGCCAATCTGTGTTCATCAAGGTTAATTGTTAAATTCGGGCAGCAGTCGCCTCCCCCTCTCCACGCAGGATGGATCCCTCCTCGGCTGCACGAAAGCCCTGCTGATGAGAGACGACCATCAGCTGCTCTCCAACCACGCGCTCTCCGTCCCCTCTTCAACGAGACCGGGCCCCTTTAACTTTCCCGAGGACTGCATGTGCATGAAAAAAAAACCGTATCTTCTACCTCTCCACAATCCACCCGCGAAGTCTCCAGAGAGACGTGCGTGGACCACTCCGCGTCTCTGGAGCGGCTGGAGGAAGCTTGCACGTTATTTGCGCGTCGCCAAAACGCGCAATGGTTGGATTTGCGCGTCGAGGCAAGCCCTATCATGCTCCTCCTAACGAGCCCAACACACCCACCGAGGCTGTGTTATGAAACCAAATCCAATATCTCTCAGGGTCCAGAGCACAGCCCCTTTAATAACTGGCCCCTACAACTCACCTGCTATCCCCTCTTTTTTTTGATACCATGCAGAATAATTGAGGTTATAGATCTTCAGGCTTATGGGCACACACACACACACACATCTTCAACCATGAAATAATTTCTCATTGCCTCAAGGTTTGGGGGGTTTTTTTGTTGCCAAGATTTTTAATGCTTTTATGCCCCCTTCAGAAAATTGCTTCACACAAACAGACCTATACATAATAGAGCTGAATAATGTAATGGGGACCTTTATGTCAGTGTGTGAATTAAATGTGGGTGAAATATGTCCTGCAGTCAGTGATCATTATATAAATATTAAAATATATATATATATATATATATATATATATAAGGAGAAAAAAAATCAATTGTGCTGCGTGTTCAGAAAAAGCATTAATATGAAAAGAGCTTTATGTGTCTTATGAATTTTCCATAAATGGATACGTCAGCTTAAAATGCTGAGTCCGAGTGGATTTATTCCCCGACTACAGCCCTAATTAGTGTTGGACAGTTGGCAGCCCTGCAGATGTGTCACCCACAGAGGCCGAGCGAGGACTCCGAAGACTCCCGGAGACTCCGCGCGTGCGATTGGTGAAGGTCAGGTGTCACCTATTATTTGGTGTTGTCACCTGGAGCTGCTGTTTTGTTAATGTGCGGTGCTACAGGAAGTAATTGGACAGACTCCAAAGTGGATGGAAAGATCAGCTTGTGAAAGGCTGATTGTTATCATAATCGATTCAAGTGTAATTTATCAATTTTTCTTGAACAAGAGTGAGATTCAAAGCTGCTTGTTTGAAACCAGTAGCTTCATCATGTGGATCCATGGTCACATGGTCATCATCCAGCTGTATTGAGATAGCCTTTGAATCACAGAGTCACTTCCCACTGTTGAACTTTAAACACACTAGTTTGGCCCACACAATTAAAAGCAGCCAAGAGTTACAGAGTTTGATGCGAAGATTGATATTCTTATATCTGCCACCTCAAATTTAAAGCTACTATCGAGATCAGGTAGCTTAGCTTAGCATAAACACTGGAAACAGGGGGAAACAGCTAGCCTCTGTCTGAAGGGAACAAAATCGGACTACCAGCACCTCTAAAGCTTATTTGTTTAATCCTTGCAAAAACCCACTTGTAAAAACTACAGTTTGTGGTATTATCAAGGCTTATGTGGTGGACAATTTCTTGGCCAGGTGCAGTCACACCTTATCCAAAACAAGCATGATATAATGTGTTAATGTGGGAGTTTTAGAGGTGCTGGTTATCATAAACAATGAGGTCCAAAAGTCTCCATTTCCACATTGAAAATCTTTTTATATGTATTGCTCTGATAATGACCTCAAGGCATTGTGAGAACTATTTGAAGACCGAAGAAGATTGAAGAGTCCTGACTGTCATGGATTTCTCTCATCTGGCATCAACCCCATTGAACATTCATGGAGGCACTGAGAAAGCAAGATGAGCCTCTGATGGGTAGAACAAATCCACCAGTATCATCTGACTGCACACTTCAATGGAACAAATACAACTCAAGGGCATCTGACCTTTTGCCACAAATTCACTTAAATTTGATTGCTGACCAAGAAATATGACAGAATGTTAAATATTTTACATGTCGCAGCTTTTGCATTTTTAAATGTTTTTGAATCCCAAAAACTGTCTAATTGTTTCCATGTTTATGTAAAGATAACTCCTGACTGTAGCTTCATATTCAGACTACAGACATGAGAGTGGTTTTCATATTTCTCAAACTCTACTCTCACACTCAGACACAGTCTTGAAATTATAAACAGCGCTCTCCTGCGTTGGGGGACCTGTGAGGCTGCAGAGCAGACGCTGCTCTCGCTGCCTCCGGCCCTGCTGCCGGTCACCTTAACTGCCAAGATAACAGACAGGAAGGCGGCCTCGCCCTTGTCCTCACACACACACACACACACACACACAGGTTGACAAGGCTGAAACAGCATGTCAACTTTTACAGCCGCCGCCGCTGCCCACTTAAGCAAAAAAAACCGAGCAGCATGTAAAGGTCAGAGGCCTCACACTCCGACGCAATCTCCTGCAGGCCGAGGTTACGTAAGAGCGGGGCCGTCCCTGTCGCTACAGTACGAGGCAGACCTCCAAAAACATTACCCATCATCTCCAAGGAGACGCCAAGATTTTGTGTGAAGGCTGCTAGTTAAGCATGAAAGGCGTTGCAGGTTATTAGTCAGGGTTTTTAGAGTCTGTCGCCAGGTCTTGTCTTTATCCTGCAGCTTGGGTCTTCTGCACGGACACGCGCAAACACACGCATACACACCAACATGTGTGACCCGTGCCCATGCCAAGGGATTAGTCCCCTCCAGGCCCCTGCCCACACAGCAGGCCGGCAGGCAATTGGGGAGCAATGCCAGGGCCTGCTTACAGAGATTTAGCCGCCGCTTTACACTGCGTGGTCAAACATACACACACGGCCTCCTCTGGCGTCTGCGGGACCCGGCGGACGGCCGCTGATCTGCAGCAGAGATAATAACCTGTGTGAAGCGTGGTTTTAGCTGCGGGGAGACAGCAAGAGATTGGCTTTTTGCAGGAGTGTTTTAATGTGGGCAGATGTCAAAAGGAGCAGTCGGTGTAAACGTGAACGTGTTGTTTGATATAAATGCCAAGCGTGTGTCACGTCCGTGCTCTGCAGATCACTAATGAGTCCATGTCAAGGGTGTTAACAATGAACCGTGTGAGTGTTGCACAACAATTGACTCAGCGCTGCTCATTTCGGCTTCCAATTACATTATGATTCATGTGGTTTATTCACTAATTTAATGCGCTGATTAAGATCCAGGCTTTAAGTTTGCGTAATGTTTTTGTGATTGGGGAGATATTATTTCAATTCAAAGATTTAGTATCAAGGATCTTCTAGTTAACGATGCACTATTAATGTTGCCAGAGGTTTGTTTGTGATATTTATGTACAGATTGAAGCTGAATAACTAGTCTGTGTCACCAGATAGTGAACAATTATCAGCTGCAACTATTTTCTGTGATAAAACATAACGACACATAAATTTAAACATATACCCAAAAAGTCCCTTCAGATCACTCCTGTAAGATGATGCAGGACCTAGTTCAGTTCTGAATTGAAAAGAGATTTATGTAGGGTTCATTGTTTTTTCTTTCAGTTGAGAAAATAACCACATGGTCCATTTAGTTGCAGTTCTGGAACTTTTGATTTTATCACTTCAAATGGATTTTGCACAGTCGTAATGAAATTGTAGACGTTCAAATTTCCCTTTTTTTCCCCAAGCACTTTGAAGGAAGACTGTGCATCTTCTGATAAAACAAATAACACAGTCATCCCATTACAAATGAGAATTCCATTTTTCATGCAGCATAATGCTCTTTTGCTCAATTCAGTTCACAGCAGGGTTTTACTGCCAAGGCCTGACTTGTTCTGATATGACCCCGAGCCTTTGGTAGCTAATGGTAGCATCATGCTAACCATCACTTCTCTATTTGCATTAAGGTAACACATCATTTAAGCACAGGCCAATGTTCAGTGTTCTCAACAGTATCCTGCTTTATCAAGTTTAAGTACCAAAGAAAAACAGGAAGTTGTGTTCCTGAACCATTCATTTTTATTTAAGTCGTCTAATCACGATGCCTTCAAAGAAACTGATTCACGAGTATCTTCGGAAATGAAGGGAAATTTGATATGCCATTATACCGTATCCTGCCACTTCTGGTCACAAGGGCTTCTGTTAAACAAGAGCCACAAAGTCTTGCTTTAAGAATTATAAATGAAAAATTTAACAATGCCGTGACGACCGGGCAAAATCGAAACACTTCAGAAAACATCAGTCATGGCAGCAGTGACATAAGTTTACGTCCAAATGACAAAGCCAGGAAGTTGATTGTTGTTACCATAGAGGATATAGGATGTAGGATGGATGGGCCTGACTTCAACACGGGAGACATGCTGTTCATTTCCTGTTTCCCACTGACCATCAACATTGGTTTCTTGTAATCACGACTCCAACTTTAAACCTTCAAGAATGTTGTAATTAAAGTAACATTTTGAAAAGTATAGCTTTAAATTCTCTGTGTTTGGATGATACAAAGGGAAGGGCAGTTGCAATACAGTACGTCCTTTTGTGCTGGGGTATCCCATGAATACATGGGGCTGATTCTGCTGAGGTGTGTTTGTGGTGGACGGAGATGACAAGGTGACACCGAGCCAAAGAAGGAAGCGTGACACCGTCCGTTAATGCACTGCTGGCGCCGCAACTAATACAGTATTTCACTAATTATCTGAAGCAAGTAAACAGATGGAGGCTGAAATATCTCCAGCTTTGTGCCCTTTTATTTTTCTCAACCTGCCAACTATTGCCCACTTTCGCCAACGGCTGGTACTGACAGTACAGTACGAGCTTGGTCTGCGTGCACACACACACACACACACAGGAAGTGTCTCCGGAGACCTGCTGATTTTACTCCTTGCATAAGCTCCTCGGTGAGCTGCAGGAAAAAATAAAATATTAATCATGAGTGTTGAGCATTCTGTGGCAGCGCTGCAGGTTTATTTGTATGCCTGCTCAGGTGTGAAGAGTAAACAGGGCAGAGAGGAGCAACACACAGTCTAATCTGTGTGCTCTGGAGGCAGCAGTCATCTCCTGCTTCTCCGCTCTCTTCATCTTCCAGGACATGACAACTCAGCTGTCGACAACAGGAGGAAAGAACTCGGTCGACTCCGGAACATCAGAAGCTAACATTGAGATTCATACAGCGTTTTGTATGTTGTAACATGAAAAACAGGTTTTGATGCTCCCGGAAAATTGATCAATCCTGCTGACTCCCAAAAAACCCAGTTTCATAACACATATTAAGTGCCAGAGTGGTGCACAGTAGGCGGCTTCTGACTGCTTTTACTTAAATACTTAAAAGTGACGGACACTTGTGCTGAATGTTATGCAACCGAGTCCTGTAGAAATAAACGCTACCTTTATTAAGCTTATCGTGTTTTATCGTGTTCGAGGCTGCTGAAGAAGAACATGAGATGTGGGTGAAAGCAGCAGAAAAAGCTGATTTAAGATTTTGACCTTTGACCTTTCAAGAATGTTCATTTGAGGTGTTCACGTTATTTTGTCCACCCTCTTAGCAACAAATCTGCATCTCATCAAATTGACTTCTGCCGCTGAAGAAATCTCATCGACACTTCTGATGAAATATCTCAACATGTTGCTCATTATTCTACTTTTATGTTAATTGCTCCTCGAGCTGTTGCTTCTTTTTCATTATTCTGCTGACAAACTCCATTAACAGTTCCAACCAAATCTTCTTGTTTGTCACTTTTCTTACATCCCTCCTGCAAACTACAGTTCATCTATCAAAACATCACTCTCATCCCCTGGGCTCAAGACATTCATTTAACTCTTTTTTTGGAAGAGTTTTTTATTAATTGGAACATCAAGTCGGTGTGAAATTGGACGAAGGTTTGACTGACTGTGGCTGGAGGAAGAAAAGATTGCCTATATCTGAGAGAGACTTAGCCTTTTGTAATGAGCTGCACATAAATAACTTCATTATTCTTTTGTCTGCGGAGAAGAAAAGGAAGCGTAGGCGGGCAAAGAGCAACCTTTTTCCCCCTGTGCAAAGAACAGTGGAGAGTCCCATTCAGAGTGACCACAGAGGTTATGCCAGCAGAAACATGCAGCCCATTCATTGTGGGAAGATAGCATCAGAGAGCTGCAGAGACAGGCTGCAAAGTCTTGTATTAATACAGCCAGCAGCGCTCGGAAACAGAGGGCAAGTGAGGGTGAGCTCTTTCACTTCATTCACGTGGAGCGGGGGGGGGGTGGGGGGGGGGGGGTGTGCAATAAAGTCAATGAGGCAGTAGATTTCCCTGCTGTGCGATTTCATCACCCCATACACCTCCATACTGGACACAAAAGTTATAGGCGCTGTGAAGTGGGAGGATGAGTAGGAGTTGTTAATGTCATAGTGTTATTATTCACAAGCAGGCACGAGGCCCGGAACGTGCTTTCTGATGGAAAAGTTATCAGAGACGTTTTTTTTGAAAGTAGCACTCCGCCAGTGTTACACGTGAAGATGAGTCGGCTTGTCGTGGAGAGTGCCGAAAAACAGTTGTATAATTTCGTCTGCGGCTCCGAGGGGACGCTTTTTAAAGTCTGTGAATACAAGCCCGACGCTGCAGACATCAAATTTTTAAGAGCGAGACCGAGTGAACGTGGGGGTAGAATTTTGGAAAATGTGAGTGTTTACCAGGCAGGGAGGGTTTGAACAATTCAGTATTTTCGAGCTCTGTTGCATCAATTTTGATCATTAATCTTTAATCTGTCCTCTATCTTAATGAAAACAATGGGGGGGCTCATTAAGACAATCAAGGTTCTTTTATTTAACCTTTAACAACATCGGGTTGTACAGCGAACTGTTAGTTGCAGTCTCTTTGTGCTGCTCACAAAACAAAAATTATATAAATGGATGAATTAATAATAAGTCATAACAATGAAACTATTTTTACGGTGGAGTGCAGAGGATGAACTGAGTCTCACAGCTTGAAGGAAGAAGCTGCTCGGTCGTCTGCGGCAGATACGTCTGGACCGTAGGATGAACAGGCTGTCGCTGGGTCTCGTCTTTGAGTTTCCTTTGGGCTCCTCAACTCATTGATATCATTGATGCTCAGCAGGTTGGTATTGATGTTCTGGGTGGTTTTAATCACCTGATGCACATCCCATGTCGGTTTGTGATGTTTCCAGTCAGGATGTTTCTGTTGCTCCTCTGGAAAAGTTAACAAGGACTTGGAAGGGGAATTTTGCCTTCTTAAATTTCCTGATTCTCTGTGATTGATTCCCAGGAACCTTGAAGTTTTCACCTGCTCCACCTCAGCTCCATAGATGTAGACAGGTGTGTGTGTCCTTTTTTTTTTTTAAATCAACTATCAGCTCCTTGATTTTTTTAACATAGAGCAGTAGGTTGTCCTCTGTGCACCAACCTGCAAGATTCTTGTTTCCAATCGGAATTCCAAATCGGAATTCTCATCCGTGTTTAAAATCCAGCCAATGAAATTGGTGTCATCGTTCACACACTTCAGAGCAGAGTTCACTTCATGACAGGAGTTGTATTAATATATAAATGCATTCTGACGTGCTGGAGACTTTAAAGTTTTTCATCACTTACATCAAGTCAAGTTTCAAGTCGCCATTTTTGTGACTCGAATCCAGCTCAAGTCTCTGGAACCAAACTATTGGCCTCAAAGGAGAACATGTGTAAAAAAAAAAAAAAAAAAAAAAAGCATCAGTGTGCTCAAAAGAAAATGTTGCATTCTGTTGTTGCAGTATATTTAAGTATCTATTGCACCTCAAAAGTCTGTTCACTGTGTTTTGGAAATCTTCCGTGTTCTTTTAATCCCACTTTTTTGTATTTTTAACTTAAACTGTATTTTTTTTACAAACGAAGTATGCTGGAACATGCGAATTTCCTCAAGGGGATGAATAAAGTATCTACCTAACCTAACCTAACCTTCAGTCTTGACATCTGAATTTATCTGGATTTTCTAATGCTGCAAAAACCCCACTCGTCTTGTGCTACGAGTCAAAGCCAGCAGAACGATTCGGACAATGGAGGCCACCACTCAGAGCGCTGGCACCGAGGTTGTAGTTGCTGAGTCACTCCTCTGGATTCACACTCCTCGGCCATCGTCCGCTGCCGATGATTCAGCCTTATTACGCGGCGCCGTGTCACGCCAGAGAGGCATCCTGAGTTTAGGAGAGACGTCTGCAGGGGTAAACACAGAGAGCTAATCCTCATCATGTTTCCTGAGCTTGAATTAATCATCGGCAGGGTCTCCTCACGGCTCGCAGGGCGGTGTCAGCCATGTCACATCAGATGAGGCCGCGTACCTCCGATGTGCTGAGCAGAAAGAGCAGGCCAGCCAGGTTGCATTCTGCTGACTGGCTGGAACCACATGTCAGCCAGAAATGCAGTTCGCTAAGAGGCTGATACTGCCCCTCATCCAAGAGCGTGTTCCCTGATCCTATCCCCCGCACCGCCTCAAGTTACGGACAACCACGACCAGGTCAGGTTTGTTTTGGTCCGGGAGGAGAAGAATGTGCTGTTTGTACACAGGCCAAGCAAAACAACCTCATGTGATCTGTCCTAAATATCTAGTCACATACACATGATCGCTAAGTCATCCGCGAGAGAGCCGGCCACGATCAGTCACGGTCCCTGAATGCGCCAAACAAAAAGCATTGTTTCATCCAAAAAGGAAAAAAAAATGGCAGCTGCAGAATAGTGGACTGTGGCTAATCTGGCGGCGAGCGCCTTCGTGGATTTGCGCTCGTGAGCGTCGCCGCTTCGTGGATGGGTGTGAAGAGCAGGTTGCATAAGAGGATCACCTTCATTATGTTGTGATTCAGGATTCCTGCTCAACACGGCCTTTTAACGTGTGTCTTAAAGAGCGGAGGGCAAAAGTGGTTCCTTTACTGAAGGGCCATTAACACAGGAAGATGCTGGCACAGGAGGATTACACACAGAGGCAGGAATTTGGGAAGAGATGAAGAAAAGAGCGAGCAAGGGCCCAGAGGGGAATTAAGATGTTAGAGTTGGAAAGCGTGATGAAGGGGAGAAAATGAAAAACAAGAACGGACAATTTCAACTTTGTTCTCAGAGTATCCAATAAAAAAAACTTCACACAAACTATTTTTGGTTTCTGAAAATTGTCTTCAACTTCACAGAAACAGATTTTTAGAGAAACAGCTCATGATGATATTTTGGGAAAATTCACACTGGATCATTTGTGTTAATTTGTCCCAAGAAAGCAATTTACCAACCAACAGACATTAACTTGGTGTATTTGTGTGATTTTAACTCATAACTCAGCACAAACTCAGTTCGGTCTGTTATTATTTATTTTATCATTATTTCCTGGTTTCAAGCTGAATGTCCTGAACTTGACAAATATTTTCAAAACAAAATGTTCCGGTTTTCAAAATTCATTACCAAATTTTCACCACAATCAAAACAATAATTATCATATCATACATAGCACTTGCATAGATGTTTATAATGTTCTTTCCAACTCATTATCTAACCAATATAAAAAACATAAGCAATGCACCACCTGTCTGAAGTCAACACTGATTTGTCTGTATGTGTGTCAATCAATCAATTTGTTGTTCCTCAACCAGATGAGAATGGTGAGTGTAAAGTAAATACACGTGTATGAATGTGCAAATACTGAAGGATTCCCGTGTAAAAGTAACCTATATGAAGCAGATTCATAAAGTGAATTCAGACGTGTCAGTTAGGTTCAAACATTATTCCAAGATGTTTACTTTGTAGTCACTACATAGACCAATAAAAAGGTTTTTTAAGCTTTTGCTGTGTTCTTTAACAAGTGTCCTAAACCAGAAATAACTGTGAAAAAAATCATTGACATTAGCTGAATCAATAATCAATTGCAACATTAGTTTCATGACTCATTAAAAAAGTCAGCATAGTCCAACATTTTCATGATGAAATAAAAGCACAACAATGGTAACATTTACTACACATTGTTAAATATCTAGCAACTGTCATGATGTCAAAGGACTGCTCTGTATTCATTAACAACCTGTGCTTAAGCTTGAAAAAAAAAAAAAACAACAGCGATAAAAAGCTCCAGATATTTCAACGTGACGAGATGTCCATTTGGGCGGCGACGAGACCGAATTTCCATTTTTAGAGCCGGGTATCATGGGATTTTTGTGCCTTATGTTATGTTTGAATATTGTGAGGTTTCATAGAAATCCGTCCCCTTTTCACATTATTACATTGATGTCATTGGCATTAAGTGGTCTGCTTAGTGAGTAGGCCGGGAATTCAAAAGGGATTAAGCTCATTCATCCTCCAATCCACGCAGATGAATGGCTACACACGACCAAGATGCTCCTTTTCCACTACAGCTTCCTGCCAATGAGGACAGTGTGAAAAGAGGAGGGGTGAGGTGGGGGGTCACCACCCCAGAACCAGGTTATGGATTTATGATGGTCTGACAGATTGGTGGGGCACTTGTTGAGCTGGGAGCAGATCTCTCTCCGGCCTCTAGGGGGCAGAGCGGCCTCAGTGCCCCGGGGCGACTCTGCCCTGTGCTCCGGGCTTAGCTGCTCGTTACATTAAAACAGGGGCTTCTGTGACAGAGTCAGCATTATGAAAGCTAAGAGGATTAGCTGATGGACATTTCTGGCGTTCCCGGTCAATTATCAAAATGAAAAGCAGTGACTGGGCAGGGTTGGCATGCTCTGTGGCACAGAAGAGCTCCTCTCCCTCCTCCTCATCTCCACTCTGGCTCTCTATCTCTCACTCAGCTTCTGTCTGTCACAGGTTACTGAGGTTCAGGGAGGGGGGGAGAAAATAAATAAAATAAATAAATAAAGGTACCATTGATGTGTTTCTGGACATGAAAGTTTGTGTGTGTGTCCGTGTGTGTGTGTGTGTGTGTGAGGCACGGATTAAAAAAGAGCATTTAAATTTTAATGTTTCTAAAGTGCAAAACTGTATGTTATGCAACTGTATAAAAAAGAGGCCTGCACGTCAGCCAGCCATCCGTGCTCAAGTCTAACTCCTCCAACCATGTGCATGATCACCCCCCTCTCTCTCTCTCTCTCTCCACACACACACTCTCAAACACTGCTTTCTTTCACTGGCCTACTTGTGTGTGTGTGTGTGTGTGTGAACCCCGCTGTGATTGCTTAACAGGCTATCAGTGTAGGAGGAGTCTCCACCGCTATGATGCACATGTGATGGAGAGCTGGGGATGATGAAGAGGAGGTGTGTGGAGGCAGGGAGGCCGGAGGAGGGGGGGGGGGGGTTGTTTTGGTATATCCATAAAAGTGGCATTCCGCAGCTGCCTGTGTTAAGGATCTACCCTGGGGATTCACACAACGCTGCAAACGTAATCAACCGAGTCAATGTGCCACCACGGCTGCAGCGGACACATCTCTCCGGCGATGACACCCCCCCACCCCACCCCTCCCTCCCTCCCTCCATCCTCAACGCCAGCAACATTCCCTCTTATCACCCAACTTTCTAATACACTGGTTAGACCTCAGTGGAGCACGGCAGAGGTGAGGCTGTATATCCACGTGTGCCTGAAAAAGATAAGAAAACAAACTGCTGAACCGTTTCATTTTTTTTTTTTTTTCAGCCTGTCACAAACAGCCAGGGAGGGTAAATATTTTTTTTTTGCTGCAGGAGACAGTAAAAAAAATAAAGTGAAGAACGGTAATCCTAGCTCACTACATAGCTGGCTGAATTATACCCAGTCCCAGTTATCACTTCTAGGACAAAGTCATCTCACCACTGTATTCCAGATGGTCCTGCTGCACGGGCAGATTTGAGATGGGTATTCAGAGGCCGCTTACATGCAGCTGAAAAATGTCTCCATTACTGCAGGAACTAGTTGACCTAGTAGGCAGTAAATCATGTGTGGTGATAAACAAACAGCACACACAATGAGAACACTACATCTAATATGGATTTGAGCAGAGCAATGGAACCAAAATGATCCTTTTCAAAACCTTAGTTGGAAGAATATTAACTTCTTTCACCAATTTTACACAAATGGATTAGTTCACTCTGATGTCATCAAAGTTGTCTGTTTGCTTTCTCCAGGATGTATTCTGAGTTATAAGAGGGAAGTGTTGAATGAAGGTTTAATCAAAGATGCTATCAAACTGCATTTTGGCAAGTGTAGGATCCAGCTTTTTTTTTTTTTTTCCTTTAGAACTTGGCCTCTGCTACGAGCTAAAACTCAGTGTACCCTGACCTCTGCTGCTGTGAGTTTCATCGGTCTCTGGCAAGGTCCCCCCAACTTTATGAAAGTGTGATAAATCACTGCACTACTCAATTAATATTAAGACCTACAAGAACTTTGCAAAGAAATGACTAAATATTCTGATTAATCTGTAAATATAGGATCCAAGAATTCATAAATGCTTCACTACTGAGTGCATGTGTATCCTCTGTCACCTTATGTGAGTGTGCCAATTGTATAATAATGTGAAATATATCCACTATATGATTTCCTCAATAATTCCAACAGCGGAACAAGAAAGTAGAGTCCATGGCATGTACACTACTTTAGAGATGAATGGGATAATTACAGTTGTCCAATATCTCAATTTACTGCTCACTATAGAGTCAACCGCTGTGTCTATTACACAGGGAGTAATGAATGAGCGAGCTGGAGAACTGAGCCAAGAATGTGATGCCAACTTTTGATACTTGATGTTTCAGTTACATTTCGGTCAATACTCCAAAAGTATGGAGCTTTAATACCCAGCCTGATCAGGACATTTGAGACAAACCGCCGACAGCGATGCATATTTGAAAAAGGGTGTTTTTAATGACAGGATCGGAGGGTGAACGCATCCTTTAGTCCATCCAGTGAATCAGGACGTTACTGTACAGTGGGAGGAGTTTCAGGTTCACACACAGAGGTCAGTCCAGGGGAAAGCATCTGCCTCTCACTTTGTGGAGGTAAACTAACAATAAAAAAAATGTTATCTGGAAAAACAAAAAGTATAAAAGGGAAAATATACAACAAGGTTTGCAGTGAAACAGCTGGAGCCGGCCCTGAGGCAGAGGTAGGCCGAGTGTGGTGCACGCTTCTCCTCTGGGTAAAGTCCTCGTAAAGGATTGTCTCTGTATTGCCGTGGTATGCTCTTCTGCAGCGTGTCCTCCTCCTCCTCCTGCTGCTGCTGCTGCTGCTGCTATACCACAGCGTACTGCTGATACAGCAGCTCCCGGATCTTATAGTAGTCGTCACACAGGCAGCCTTCCAAGCCGATGCGTCCGGCCTCCGTCTGGACAAAAGAGCAAAAGACATACAGGTCATGTGGGTCCTCACATAACATTCATTAACACTTTGTCTAACATGGTTTCACCTTTATACATCAGTGTACGAGCTGAGCGCAGCACGCTGCTGACCTCTAAAAATACATGTGCTTCCAATTCGTTCCCACAGACGTTTACAGACTTGGGATTTAAATGTCTAATGAAGCAATCCACTTCAAGTTTTCCCATTTAAATAGCACACACAAACACACAAGCACACACTCCTTTAAGTCTCAGTTCTCTTTGATTTCATTTTCTGGGTTGCGCCTATTTTAAGTTCTTGTCAATTATGCATTTTGTTGTTGGTATCCTGGCTCACTCCTACTTTTCCTTTAGTTCTTAAGTTCTGCCTGTGATTCTTTTTATGTGTGCGTTTGTTCTGAGGTGAGATGTTTTCATATGCCGCTGGGGTTTTTCATCCTACTTAGAGGGGCTGTATTTGTTTCTCTTTGTGTTTTATGTTCCAGTTTGTGTTAAGCACTTGTATTTTACTTTATAGTGTGTAAGTAAATAAACTTTAACCTCTTAAAGAACCACACTTGTTTCAGCTAAACATCAAAATAACTTCAACTTGATACATTTTGTGATTTTATATTCAAGACAAAACTTAATCTTTTAATGTTATAATAACTGACTTAAATAAATACACATTACTCCTAATCCTACCAGCCATTAAACTACAGTAACTACAGTATATTCCATTGTAAACAACACAGCTTAACTTCACCGCCAATACCCAAAAGACGTTCTTATACAAGAGCTGCAGCCTCTTGCCTCTGCCCTTGTGAGCACAGACTCCAGACTAAGCTGCTGTACATCTCATAACTTGCCTGCTGCACTGAGCAGCGCTGATTGCTCGGGATGCGCAATCCATCATCAAACAAAGGGAGAAGCTGAATGTGTTACAACAATATTAGAATGGCTTATGGGGACAGTTTTCAGCTGTGCATTGCTACTTCTGATGACTCAGTCAACAGAATCTAAGACAATAAATACTCATGGAATCAAAAATTTATTCACTGTGTGTCTATTTGCTGCAGTGATAAATTATTCTCTGAAAGTTGTTTCTCAGGCTTTGAAGGACACAATAGAAGTTTCTGAAGGCTGCAGACAGGAGTTGAGAAAGGATGTATTTCTTGTGTCAGTTAAAGTTTGTTGGAGGAAACAACTTGTATTCTTCATAACTTCATTTCATTAGAACACTCGCTCTCTCTCACCTATGCAGGTAGTTTACAAATACACCTCAATATGAAACAATATGGAACAATAACAGAAGCTCAACTGTGTGGTTTTGGCGTAAAACAAGCCTGTTCCATATGTTAGTCAGTGGCGACTTGTGTTGCAGGGAGCTGATGGATAGCACGCGTGCTGAGACAGTGGGAAGGACACTCACCCTGCGGACGGCCACCATGTTGTTGCACACCAGCACTCCTCCCACAAACTCGGCCTGGATGCCCTCTCTCAGCAGGACCTGCTTGAAGTCAGACAGGCGGGGCTCGTTGATGAACACCGACTGATGCCCTGGAATCTGGAGGGAGAGTGGAAGAGAGCGCCGGTCAGACTCAGGGCTGTCTCAGTTGCTAACACGTCGTTGTGGACACATACTAGCAGAAAAACGCATTTCAATCCCATCTCAATCAAAGTCTCATGGCTCGACTGACCTTGGACAAACTGTCTCTCAAACTCTTTCCTGACAACATGCAGTCTTAGAACATGAAAGAGTTTTTGTCCACTGGCAGCAGCAGCTGCTGGGGCATACATGTCGTCTGTTGCTTGTACTATTTCATTAGCCATGAGTAATTTGCATAAGTGCAAAGACTTGAAATGAGGTTACCTGCCAAAATGAGAAGCAGGGAGGACAAGCCTTCCAGCTGTAGACAAGATCTCTCTCTGCTGAATTCAAGTAAAGCACCCTATTTAGGCTTCTTCACACTTTTTATGGCCCAGTCAGTGAGAGATGGGACACCTCACTGAGATGACACTATTGACCTTTGTCACAGTTTTTAGCACTATTATTTAAACAGATCATGTTAGATTGGGGAGTATCTAACAACTAAATAACAGAATATAAAAGTTGTCCCTCTTGACTCACAAATGTGTTTCTTTGATTGTTGCTTCATTTGGTTGTTTGACCTTCGCTGTGCAAAGTGATATATGTGCACTAAAGGGTATGTGCACTAAAGGGTCTGACACTAAAGGGATGTTTTCACATTCATCTGCTGAAAAGAGGGAAAGTTTCTCTTCCCTCATTTGAAATCTAAGTTTAACGCACGTTCGTACAATCATAATTTTGTGATGTCACAAGCCAATCATGGTCCAATATGCAACTTAGACAAGTGTGATATTGGGACTTGAAGCCATTAGCATGCACACACTATGTGGGGGACATCTTGTGACCAGCACTTAATCTCTTGAAATGAAACTCTTTGCATATTCATAGATTCTGGATTTTTCAATTAGGAATAAAGAGTACATGTAAATTTTTAACGATGTAATTACATTTTTCTGTAAAAAAAAAAAAAATCAGGCACAAATTATTATTCCAAGTCGGGTGCAGAGATTCTATAAGCTTAACAGGAACAAATGTTCATATTCATAAATGATATATCATTGCAACAACTTCGCTATGTTTGTGTTCTCTGTCTAACCTCGTGTGGAGGCAGCGGCTCCAGCGTGGGAATGACATCGCTCTCTTCAGACAGCTCCTTCTCGTCCTCCCCAAACAGGTTCTTCATGGCGCGCTGTGCTGCCACCACTGTGGGGTTGTGCTCCATGCCAAGATCGGGGGCGATGTCCATGGCCAGCTCGCCGTCCTCAGGGTCCTCTTTCACACCCTCCTCCAGCATCACACCCGTGTCCACCTTCACCACGCGCATGTCCAGCACGCCGTCAATCCAGGCCAGCTCCGTGTCTTTGGCCTTGCAGAACTGCAGAGAGCTCACCAGGGAGTCTTTCAACCGCACCTTTACCGGGAGAAGATGAGACATGATGAAGACACTGACCTGTCATGGAAGGCTGCTTTTATGCTTTAGTGATAATCATTGCTGAAGAAATCAACCTTGAAACATTTAACTTCTTGGCTCAATTGCCAAGAGGCTGTAAAAATGTGAAAAATGACCTGACAAAGACAGATTTATCAAGATTAATATTTCACAGCTGAATATTTTAGACTTATGAATCTATAAAACAGATGTAAGGGATAACTTGATAAACTTGCATACAACCTCAATTCCGACTTGTTTTACACAGCCTCCCACTTTTTTTGGAATTAAGGGCTGTACAACAATTCACTCTAATGAAAAATAAACTAAGCAGGCCTTTATTGAGGCTGACCTGGTAGATGTGTGTTTCACTGGTGGCGTCTACAGTCTCCTGCAGTTTGGGCGTGTAGACCTTGATGTCCTTGCTGAAAGCCTTGCAGGACTCAGCCAGGTCGAGGCTGGCTTCTGGCGGCCCGTGAACAATCACCAGCTGCCTGGGCTTCATCTGATTAATAATCTTCTTGATGGAGTCGCCATCGGAGCGACCTTCGTAATCTATGTAGGTTACCCTCGCCCTGTAGAAGAAGAAGAAGAAAGTTTTTTTAATACTGCTGATTTGCTGAACATTGTTTAATACATGTACAGACAAGATTTCTTGATGAGACCTTTAATTGATGCAGGAGATATTTGCTGAATAGACATAACCTTTTCTTCAGCCTTATGTTTAAATGGTTACACTCCAACACAACAGAGCATTGTATCATTGACTCCTGATCAGCTCTAGTGGCAGTTTACAAGGGAACGTGCAGAATTATTGTTACAGACAGATTTAAAGGATCACTGACCTAATTTCAAGATTTTCTATACTGGAGATGCATTTGGTGGGAACAACAGACAGATCCTGGTCCATGGGCTCATCACCGTTGGTCAACCCAGACTCCAGTTTGCTTTTCTCCTCCTCTGTGGCTTGCAGTTCTGGAACCAGAAACTCTTCTAGCCTGTGAAATAACAGCAGTGGTTATTGGTGATGGCAGCAAATACAGATCAGTGTAGTTTATCTGTATCTGTTATTCTGTATTCTGGTGTCATATGTATCAACATTGACGCACCTGATGATTTCCCCATACTCGTCCCATTTGATTCTCTCTTCGTGTGTGGGGAACATTGGATAAGACTTTTTGGCTTGTTTGAAGAAACTGCCTTTGCGGCTCCCCTCAGCCTTCATCATCAGGTCATGGTGTTTAGTTTTCACTGTAGCTGGTTGATCCAGATCATCGTCCAGATCACTCTCATCACTGGAATCTACATCAACCCTGCAAGTGCACGAAATGAACATTAAATGTGTGCACGCCAGACAACAGATTTTTGTTCAGCTGCAGAGTGTAAATGGTGTCATAACATGTCATGACTCATCTCCCATTTACAGATTTCCATTTAAATAGCCTGTTTTAGGTTTGCAATCTAGCCCACCATTTGCATTTCTGTTGGGTTTTAACATAATTTCCCATTTTTAGCTGTAAACAGACAAATAGTATGAGTCGAATGTTTTGTAACACCAACAGGCATAAAGCAGCATCAAAAAGCATCATCAAATCCTTAAGTATCCTGTTTCTATGGGGACTTACTCTTTTGCTTGTTCAAGCTTTTTAGCTGCTTCTTTCTTTATTTTATCCTTTTCGAGGTATTCCTCCAGCTCCTTGCCTTCCAGCTTCACTCTTTTCCTCACCTGTCATAATGAAAACAGTGGAAGATGGATATGGTGCAAATGATAGAATGACACATTTTGTTGGTTCCTCAGCTGGGTCTGAATGTGACAGACAGGAGCTTCCCGTGGGGCAAATGCTGCATGAGGAGATAAATCAAAACCCTCTGTCATGGTAAATCATGACTGCCGGTCTCACCTCCAGATCCAGCATCTTCTCTCCGGGGTTGTCGATGAGGTAGCGAGCCAGGGTTCCAGGTGTAGTGCGATAGGTCAGGATGACAGAGTTTTTGGCATCTTGGCACCACTGGATGAAGAGTTCTCTGGAAAAGCCAGACTCCAGGTCTGGTTGGCTGCAAAGCACCACCTTGGGGCTGGGCACCCGGGCCAGGTCTGCCAGGCTGTGGCACAGAGTCAAGTGACGGAACTGGAAAGGGTTGTTTCTCTTATCTTCAAAACACCTCATGAGCTTATCACTCATCCATTCCACCTAGATGAAAGACAAAAGATTTACGTAAGAGAATGAAAAGCAATTTTAGATCTGTAGTGATATGTTAAATCTCTGCTAAGTCCCTGCACCAGTGTTGCCAAGACAAGTTACATATGTTGTATTGGAATTAAATAAAGGGTAAATAAATAAATAAAGTGAATGTGATTCTAAAATTAAAACTAATTTCCAAAAACAATCAGCTTAAAGTAACACATAAGAAAATCTAAATCTTGTAAAATGTGACAATCTGAGATTGATACCTGAGACTTGGAGAACTCCACCACATTATAGCTAACATTGTTAAGCAAAGCTAGTGGGTAAACTCCCAGCCCAGCATCCTTTGTCCTCCAAATCTGGTCCAGGAGCTGAGCCAGCTCCAACACACGACCAGCTGTGTCCACAGCAATCAGGACATTACCATCACCACGAAGAGTCTCCATTACGTTGGCTGTGAGTAAAAAGAGTATCATTGAAAAAACAACAACAGAAAATATATGGGTCATATAAGTGAACAAAATTCATGGAGCAGTATTAAACTAAACAAAAGGTCTGAAAGGACAAAAAGAAAGGGTATCAATTTACAAATTTCAATTCTGGCGGTGCAACAGAAATCAGGATTACTTGGTTCATTTCTTAGACCACTGGGACAAAAGGATTTCAATACATCTTACATAATTATTAATACTAATAAATACACACATTACTTCTACAGTGTCTTGTGAAGATTACTTACTGAGGAGCATCTCATCCCTTTGTTTGCGACGTGGCTGTACATATGTAGCATTGAAGGAGTCTGTGATAAGTAAGGATGGACGACTAATGCTTTCTAATGTGCAGCCGTTGAGGTGGCTAGAAAAGAAAACAGAAACAGGCATAAAACTCAACAGCCAAACTAAAAAATAAATCCCACGTCATGTGAATGTTTTGTCTGTACTCACATCTCTCGCTTGTGGTTGAAGTCCACTGCATAAACAATCTCTTCCTCCCCGTCTTTCACAATTTTCCAAATAGTGCCTCCAATCATATGACCAGCTGGAAGAGGAGTGATGGAAAGACCGTGTCCTTTCCCTGTCAGGTAAAAAGAAAGATATCATCATCACACTTTAGTATCTGTAACACATAAACAGGGGTGACCTCTGACCTATAAGAGTCTGCAACTAACTCACCTTTCAGATTGACAATCTGAGAGTATTTCAGCTGCTGGATTTTATCAAAAGCACAGTCCACATCATCAAGGGTGAACAGTGTGAAATCTTCACTGTTGTTTCGAGACTAATTGGAGGAAAGAAAATGATTAGGGATCTAATGTCAATCATTCAATCACCCTCTGTTAATAAATAGCTTTACATGTATGACATTTCCCACACTCCCTTCGTACCTGATATAGATCATACATGAACATCTGACCCATCTTGTAGACAGGAATTGTAGCATAGATAGTGCAGTTTAGACCCAGTTTCCCCACAGTATATGGCAGGGCTCCCAGGTGGATGGGGTCAGGGTGGGAGAGGAGAACAGCATCGACCTGATGGACATATCTGGGGAGGAAAATGAACAATGAAAATGGACATCATTCACAAAACAGGGGGGAATCTGATGCAATCAGAACATGGGTGTTATAATTACCGTTTCATAGCATCAATAATGTCCATTGAGAAGTTCTCATCCCAGCCACAGTCCAGGAGGAAGCGGAATTCATCCACCTGCAGCAGGTAACAAAGGGCCGACTCCTCCTGAACCCCTGACACGGCTGTCAGCTTGATAATGGACGTCATTTTCCTTCAATTGAGACGCTACAAGTACAATTAGATTAGCATTAGTTTATACTAACCAGAACACAACCATGCTAATAAACAAAACTATAATCACCAACGTTAATCTCTGTGGCTCTTTCTGACTTTGTACAACAAAGCACAGAACTCATTCCATTCAAAAAACAAAAACATGGTTCAATTGTCATCAGAGTCTGCACATTAGAACAGTTTAATGTAGGCTAGCTAGTCCAACAGTCGTCAATTAATAGTAAACAGTGTGGTTGCTAACCACAGCTAACGCTAACAAATTACCCGGCAAAGTCCACTTAGCATGCTAGCTGCCTTTTAGCTAGAGAGTGTTAAGTGACTTAGCTCGACTAAGGAACGTGAAACATACCATTAAATATGAGATAATATAAATGTTGTCCCGTTGGATTAGAAACACAACGAGTGGATTTTCTATGATTCCAACATTAAGACATTTTGGGGAGCGTTTTTAAACACAAACTAGCAAACACGTTAGTAGCATCATGTGTGAAAGGGCAACGGAGCCTACCAAGTGTGGCGGTGTTAATAAAAACTACTGTTATGACAAAAGTCTGAATGCTCATTTATTGTACAATGTTATAGCACAAATTCTTTAATATTTTCAGTTAATTTGTTGGAAGTGATACAGTAACCGATCTTAAGCAGTGATAGTAATAATAGTGTTTTTATTGTCCAAGTGACCCCGTCGTGTTTTCACAGTTGGTACAGTCCAATGTCCTCTGCCTGATGTGAATGAAGAGCTGAAGTTCACGGCTTCGTGTAAACAGAAGGTAATATTTTAGATAATCCACCGTCATGTCTCTTTATTGTCTGAACCATTCTATTCTAACATGTTAACTGTTGCTAAATACAACTAACTAACAACTGAATGAAAAACCATTCTCAACGAAAACCTGATATCTATGGTATGATAATGCTAGCAAGCTAACCGATTAGCAGGCTAGAAGCAGCTAGCCAGCCTGGTTGTGCTGCAATTAGTTTACGCTAGTCGGTGTTTAAGAAGTATGTAAAATAGCTGTATTTTTTTGCATTACAGCTACATTTCGTGAGTAGCTGTAATGCAATGCACGGGTCAAATGGCGAAATAATGTGAAACCGTGTGTGGTCTGAAGTCATCGCTGCTGTTTTACTTAAGCCAGTTAGAGATCCAATTAATCAGGTTTAGAAATTACTCTCACCAACACCTGTCAGCTCATGTCTGTCTGACGAACGTTAGCGACAATGAAATGTCGAAGAACTTCTTACCATTTATTATTTTTTTCTGTCAGCACATAATCTAAATGGTGCCCACTTAAATTAACTTGTTTAAAGGCGAAAAACAAGGGTGTATATTCTGTCATCACACGAGTTGTCATAGATAGTTTGGGTTGCAAGTCTGTCAATTCCCAATCAGAAATACAAGCTTGTGTCTTGTTTTGTGTCATATTAGTTAGTGAAAGTTCTGTATACAAAGATTGACTGTCCTAAAATAAGTGGCACTGTCTCCTTTGTAGATCTGCAGATGTGATGGAGAGAAATGTTTTACTGTGGAGTTGCCTATTCATTTTTTGGGGCAGATCCAGTATGATCCCATTTTCTGCTAAGAATTAAAGCTGCCTCCCACCGGTGTCAGTGTCTGTGGACCAAGTCCTTTTAAAATGCATTGACTTTCATTTAGAGATTGAAAGAGTCTGTTGGATATGGCTTAGGGGTTTAATAAATGTAAAAAAGAATAAAAATGATCTCATGTTATGTGGCTACTTCAATGTATGTAGTATTCCCTTCTATGCAGTGTTGCACTAGTTTGTTTCATGTGCTGACACGCTGTGATTATCAGATCTGCACTGCAGGGAAGCTACAGCAATGCCTCAGTTTTAGCTTCACTAAAACTAAAACAGTCAACGTTAAGCATGTGAGAAAATATGTGACAGCTTTAGTTGTTCTGCAAATGTGACTGTTTCATATCAGAATATCAAATCAGTGCCACAGTATTCAACTTCTAATGTCCTCTTCTTATGTCTGCAGGAACCATGGTGAACTTTGTGGCATTTGCCCGTGAGCATTGGGTGAACATCTTGGTGCCCATGGGCTTTGTGATTGGATGGTACCTTGACAAACAAGAGGACCAGAAGCTGACAGCTTTCAGGAACAAAAGTCGTCTGTTCAGCAGGTGAGGATAAACTATTTTCCACCTGTATTTAAGAGCTAAATGGGTTATCAGAGAATTAAGGACCAGGCGCCATTTATTTCTAAGTCTCATGATGATGATTTTTGCTACTAAATGCCCACAGTTTGATCTAATTTTGCATGATAGTCAGCAGCTCTACAGTCATTAGCAATCCCACGTAGTTCCTCCACTGCACTTACCCAAACATTTCTGACATGGACCCCATTTCAGTGTGGTACCTAAAAGCCGATTTCAGCATCTAGTTTTGTTTGTGTTTCTGTTTCCATTTGCCACATACGAGCCAGAACAGAGCTCAATGAGCTTTAAACATAAAATGGGAGTATAATTTGCTATTTTTGTATTTGATTTGGATAGTAAACATTTTTACAACTTGCATCATATTTGTCATTGAATACAAATGTTGCTCTACATGTAAGTTCATGTATGTTCCAAACTTCTGTTCTCTTAGGGAGCTGAAGCCTGGTGAGGAGGTGACCTGGAAGTAGAGTGTCCCCACCTGGAATGTGTCCTGTCATCTAACTGTGACTGATGGTTGGACATCAAATTAGAATATTTAATACGACTCCTGTATGTCTTTTTGTGTGGGAACATCCAACTATCTTTAATATTTTGAGTTGTATCAACCAATAATAAACATGCCCTTTCATCAGAATCATTTGGTACTTGTTGGGGTGATTTTGGTTGCATAACACACATCATCATTTCATTAAAAGACTGGTTTATTTGATGGGGAACACAGAGCAAATTCACAAATGGGTTGCTCAGGATAACTAGGGTAATGAAGACTACTTCAGACGAGAAGTGTTTTGCATTTAAGATCTCATTTTGTACAAAGGCAATTTGAATCTATTCATGCAGTCAGCATGACTGAAGAGTCTGAGGCCACTACAGAGGTTCTGCCATGTGGATAATCCCTCTCTCAAAAAGCAGCTCAGCCAAAGCGATCTAGGGGAAAAAAGAAAACAACATGAAGAAATCAAGCCACCGATTTCAAAAAACACAGGCTCACATATCTATCATTGACAATAAATATCTATGTATGTGTGTTTTAATAAGTTCATGGACATTGGAGAAAGAGGTCAGATCAACATGCCTGTTACAATAAGCAAAAGCTGTAAACAACATACCCTGTCCTCTGCAGAATCACACGGGAAACTTCCCACTGTCACAAATTTGGGATATGAATGGATCAGAAACTCAATGGCATCTGTGTGCTGAAAGAAAAACAATTATTAGGTGGTGACAACATCATTCAGACTCTGTGCAAGACATGTGATTTACACAGATCTTCCACCTACCTCTGTCTTTATTTCAAAACTCTTGAGCTCCTCTTTGTGGTAAACTCTGGAGTTGTCAGTTGTGTAGTAAAGATGAACAGCTTCTCCATCGCTGCATAACCTGGGAAGACAAAAAGCTTAGATCAGCTACATCACTTCATAAACTTCCATTTTTTACATTGGCATTTTTCCCCCATTTCTACTTTAATGGATCATTGAAGCAGGAGTTCTTTACAACACAGTCAAAGACGTTACACTCCACCTTTTGAATCATCCATTTTTAAACCTGCCTGGTGTGATCGTGCTGTGAAATGCAATAAAAGGTTGTATTACCTGGCACATCCAGCACGCAGAACTCTGACTCGCGTCTGTGTAGTGATGTGTGCTCCTACATCCATAACTCGCCCACGCTCCCACCGAGCAGGTGCTCCTTTCACACTGCTGGCCAATTCCTCTGTGGGAGGGGGCATGAAATAGTTAGAATTAGAAGCATTGTGTATCTCAGGCTGCACAATTTAAAACCAGGCTTTCCTGCAGTAGTTCAATTTCCTTCTGAATTAAGGGAATTAAAAGTGAGTTAAGGTATCCATCACATACCTGGAGTGAGCACAGGAGGAAGGCAGTCATGGAGGAAGTCTCTGGCTTTCTGATCCACAGCAGCATCAACCGGGGCGTAATTTATTAGCTTCTTCATCAGACTCTCGATTTGTGAGAAGAATTTTGTCCTGCGTGGGTCATCCTAAACACAAAAGGAGGACTTTGGTCTTTTAGTGGGTCAGTGATAAAAAGGATGGTGATGGTGACAAGTTAACACAACTAACTGATGAATGACCTTGTCAGAGTTCTGTACTCCCATGTACGTCAGGTAATCAAGAGGTAAGCCCCGTCTGAACTCCACATCCTCCTCCATTGCTATTTCCAATGCTGCTGGAACCACCTGATAAAAGGGGAGTGACCTTTGTTAAATATAAAAATATAACATAAAAACCTTGTTAACTGCTTAAACTGCCAATTTCCCAAAGGGGACCTCCCAAGGGATTAATAAAGTACTCGTAGTGTCTGTCTGTCTAAAGAAAGTCTGTGTAAACTTCTTGGCAGGTCCTGATGTGGAGAAAGACAGAATCAACACTGGACAATTGTACATTTGAAATGATGAACACTATGTTTCTCCTATTAACACACATGCATGTCCTGATTGTACAGTATTTGGCATTAGTGAGCTTGATGACCTTAAAAAGTCAGTTAACTAAATCACTGTAAATGAGTGATAATCCACAGGCTTCTTGTATTTTATGCTTTGTCCTTTTGTCTATTTTGGGTCGTGCAGAGTGCTCATTGCTGTGGTGCTTTCGAAGTCAAGTGGTGCTAATGGAACATTTTTTTTTCCTTGGATTATCTCCGGATTAAAATTAGGGTGTCTTTTCTGCGTGTTAAACCACGTGGGCTTCCGATTGGAGCCTTGATCAGAGTGGATTACCTTGTGCAGCAGATCCCCCCAGCTGTTCTTCTGGTGAGAGGAGATGGTGATGTGGAGGGAGTGAGCGTCTGGGAGGCAGTCGCCCTGGTGGATGAACCCTCGGGGGAAGTAGAGGAGATCCCCTGCTTCTAGCACCACCTCCAGGATCGGCTTCCCGATGTCTGCCTGGTCGAAGTTTGCTGGAGAGGAAATGCATAGAGGTCGCTTTTAAGAATAGGTCAGCTGCAAAGAGATCATAGGTAGATAGAAAGAACCCTAGAGTACTGGATATTCCTTCACCTTTTTTGCAATGAGAGAGTTTCTCTGTGTAAAGTCAATAATGTACTGTAAACATTATCTATAAATCCTGTTTCAATAACAATAAATAATTTTCTACTCACGACTTGAAAAGACAGGTAAGACCTCATCTTCTGACCTAAGAAAAAAAAAAATCAGAAAAAGAGCATCACAGTGTGTTTCTCAGCAACAATCTCTCACTTATTTACCACATTTTTATCAAACTACTCAGACAAGATTGTTTATTATATCATGAGTCACATATGGTAAATGCAGTCGATAAAAATCCCACAAATGGGGAGAATTTGACTGCTCTTTTGAAAGGTTCCTCACTGTATCTCACCTTGGGTTGTACACTCTCCAGTGTTTCTTTCCCTCCAGCTGCACCACAAACGCCTCAATGTCGTCATAATGTGGAGCAAATCCTTGCGTTCCAGGTGGTGTCAGGTATCTGGTTAAATGGAAAACACACATTTAATAGTAGCTGAAAGGATCCAAAAATAGGTTTCCAAGATAATTACTCTCCCATATATTTACATGTTGGCTCCTGCCATGCTTCCAAACTGCTCTTGAAGGATGGACAGCACGTTCCACACTGTGGAAGAGAAAGCCTGGGGATTCAGCATGCGGAGGGAGCAGCCACTCTGGGAAATGGAGATATGATGATGATTACTGATGTGCAAGCAGCACAGATGGTGCACTGATTGATGCACTTAACACAAAATGACTTCTTGCTTGCAGCACAGAAAATGTTTAAATTAATTCATTACTTCATACATACACACATATCTGCTTTTTAATGAAGGTGGTCCTGGAAATTTTGAAAGTGAAGAGACACTTTAATGACCCACAAGGAAAAGCCAGTGCAGCCAATTTGCTGCAAAGGGCCCAATTATAAGGAATGTAATCAGGACCATGAAGAGAAGCAGAATCACATCACTACATACAAATGTGCTGATGCATCAGTGTGGCCTTACTTCATAGAAGTCCCACACAGTGAACGGCAGAGCTCTGCCTGGAGGATTGTGAGTTTCCCTTGTGCCATTAGTGTAGCTCGTGACATCCAGGTTCACTCCATACTGAACATCCTCCTTGAATTAAACAACGCATACATGTAGGTCAGTATGACAGATCTTTGTCTTAATGTTTTAATCAACTATCAAAGAACATAATGCCGCACAAGACAAGTGCAGTTAATCAAACAGAAGAAATCGGGGCACATAGCTATTGACAACATCATTACAATCATAACACAATATAATCTTTGAGGTGGCAGCAAAGCAAGTCCAAATTGTTGTTTGATTGCCCGGTGGTTGGAGGGAACTGTGTCCTCATAAATATAACAGAAAAAACAATAAAATGAAGTTATGAAATAATTTTGAAGTGAAAAATGTTAATATGAATGATCTGTCTTGAATTCCAACACAGGTGGGAAAATAAAGGTAACTTAAAAATGGATGACTGGGTAATGTTTCAGATCTTTACCTCTCTTAATATCCGATCAAACTCTGCTGTGGAGAATAGTCCCTTGTAATAACCTGGATTCTTACGTTGAACAAGAATGGGCTTCTTTTCCCATGTTTCCCTGAGGAAAGAGGATAAACATTAAACCACTGAATGAACCATTAAAATATAAAACCCTGTACAGGAGGATGTAGTTATGTTACTTTTGTTACTTCTTTTTATATTTGGGATTGACACACAGGTCAGAGTGCGTGCACTCACTGAATGCTCATTTACAGACCCGTTGCCAGCATCTGTACCTGAAGAAGGACTTGGCAGGAATGGGGTTGATGAGCCACTGGAACAGCTGGCTTGCTCTCTCCCTGCTGTTGTTGACTTTTGCCAGGTCAGCCAGCAAAGCTTCTAGATCCTCACCATCTCCATTTACACACTCCTCCTCCTGCATCTGAAACATACAGACTCCATGAACCAAAACTGAATAGTGTGATCAGTTTGGGGTCAGAATAAATCATGACAGCAACGATATTAGAAATACTTTAGAGATAAAAAACAATGTTGACATTCAGATTCACAGGTAACATTCCATAAATGCAACACCTCATTGCATCTATCTTTGTATCTCTGCTGCAGGTAGACACTTACCTCTGTAACTCCCCTCATGCTTTCCTCTCTTTGTGCAGACTTCAGAAGCTTCTTTTTCATTTTCTTCTTCTCAGGCTTTAATCGAGCTTTAACTGTGTTCACCTTACTGGCCCCATTCTCCCTTTTCCTCTTCTTCTTCACTCCCACCTAAAACACCACACAGGTTGACATCAGGATAAACACAGTCCAGCTGCATAGCATAAGTAACATGGTTTGATCTCTCAGGACTGAGCTGATTTAAGCAGTTTTCCTCCTGCAGCTGTGAAAAAACACGTCCGAGACACAGAAGCACTGAAACAGTATTTATCGTATTATTTTAAGTCTACCTGTAGGGAAGCCTTCACAGCAGGAGCAGGTAATTCTGCTGAAAGCGTTTGATACAAAGCAAAAGCTGACATGTGTTTTCTCTCCATTTTCCAGGTTGTACGTCATCACCCTGCGACTGCTGGAGCCTCTTCTTTTAGGGCTATTTTGATACATTTTCTCTCCAATGGGCTCACTACCGCCACCTATAGATTTGTGGTACAAGTTACAGTCCAGTTAGGAGAGGAAGGGGTTTAAGGGACCTTCTGAAAACAAACAAATAAATACATTTATTGAGTTTTACAAAATAGTTCAACAGATACATGTAAATTGAAAGAAACAAGATACAGCAGGATGTGCATGATTGAAGAAAAAATAATAAACAAACAAGTAAAAGCAATATATGTGCATTTAGCAGATAGTGATTTTTCCCTTTATCATAAAGTCAGTTAGTTTCATGCTGTATGACATATGTGCAGTTTAATGATTTATTTCTGCAAAATATACCATAGGCTGTTCTGATGCTGTTTCCCACATCATCATAATAGTAAAATTATTTTTAAATTATTTTTTAAATGTTTTTCATCAAAACATCTCTGCAGAATTAATCAATCAATCAGAATCAATTATTATTGATTATCTGTTATTATGTTTCTCATTCATATCATCTTGTGTTTGCTCTTTCACTTTTGGCTGCTCATTTTTATGAACAATTTGCTGTGTACAACCACTAAGGCAAAGACATGATTTGTAATACAGTACTGAACGCATAAGAAATGTAACTCTCTTTGTATTTCCATATGATGCAAATTATCAACAAATATGAATTTGCATCATAGCATAAATTTTGAAAAGTTAACGATAAACGGAAAATCATTTGATAAACACACAAAAAATAATACATTCTTGCTGAAAGTTTGATGACCAAGTTTGGAAAATTAAAAGAAAGAAAAAAAATAATTTCAATAAGGTTCAGTATCAAAAATATTTTTTTCATAAAAGTAAATTATTATGTATCATACATTTTATTATACTTGTAAAAATATATTTGCACATAAAAGATTAGTTCTCCCCACACTGACCACTAGGTGGAGCATTCCCCCAATATTTCAAGCGCCTGAATGACACATTGAAGCAACACCGTTTCCCACAGTGCTTTGCGGCGAGCCGTCGCTCCAACAATGCAGCTTTTTAATGGAGCTGTGAGCTGAAAACGCAGCAGCACCGCAGGCTCGTCCGGAGACTGTGCACGTCCAAATTTAACACAACCAGATTTTTACGCTTTGACAAACCTGCCGGGCGGCTGTGGCTCAGTTTTTGTCCGGATATCCTGGACTCTTCTGCCGGGGTGAGTAGCTAACTGAAGCTAACGCTGCTCCGCCTGTGTTGTACTGAGCAAATGCATTTTGTTGTGACCATCGCTGGCTAACAGGCTAATTGTCCAGATGAGACATATGGCCCCTTGTGTCTTTCCCCCGAAACCCTCTTGTCCATGTTTAACACAGCAGACTTAAATCCTCTGGTTCTCATCGTGTCTCAGATGCTGATTTTCGAGCTGGTGTAAATGTAAATGTTGGTTTTATAAAGACTTTAAAGCAGTTGAGTCGCTGCAAGTCGTGAGTCTGTTTTGGTCACGGTTCAAATGTCTGTATATGTACTGACCTACATGTTGGGCTATTAAACACGTTTGAATCTTTGCCCCCTCCTCCCTCCTTTGATTGTCAAACCGCAAAACGTGCCACTCTTAAAGTATGAGTATAATGTCACGCCAAACTTCATTCAAAAAACTTGCAATTTAGTGCTCACCCTCACTGTTTAGCAAACATGCTGGTATTCTAATGTTTACTGATTATGAAAGCCGTGAAGAGCTTGTGATTGAGTCAACATGCTTTAATACACTGCCGATCGCTTGTGCGAGATATTGACTGTCATGGTATATATACATGCACCATAACTATTATTACAGCTTTTAATATTGATTATCCAATTGTAAATCTGAACATTTGCAAATGGAATTTCGGTTTTGTTGTTTTGTGATTAGGATCTCGTGTCTTTCGAAAGTGGACAACAAGTTTGATATGTTTCTCTGTCAGTCATGTTTTACCTTTGCCATTGAGCAAGGTAGCCTGAGCTGTAATAGTTTATGTGGTGATTGCTGCTATAATGTTTTGCTCTATCATACATTATTAATTCCCTATAATAAATCTTAAATGTCAAGAAGATACTAATAAGTTGCTGTCGAATGTTTAAGGTCCTTTTCTGAAGACACTCATCATTGATTCAATTCAGTTGCCATTCCATCTACATAACTGAGGGTAGACTAAATATTACAATGACCTCTCATTGTTACACAAAGCAGTTTAACAGCACCAAAAACTACAGCTTCCTAAATGTCTAGAAAATGTAATATCTCTGTTCAGTATTTCTCTAAAACACTTCAATACCTGACCATTACAGCCTACATGATGGTGGATTTATCACATGGCTGATGTGTTAGACTGCACTAGTTTTACCTAGTTGACCCTCGTAAACTGGAACCTGAGTGCAGATGCTCTGTAATTTGCATTGTGGTAATCAACCAGTGACTGACAGAGGAGCTCAGCACAACCCCCTACAAGTAGTCTGTGTAAATTGAACTGAATGAAGGTAGCCGGCCTCTTGTAGTTTGGGAAATGGGGCTGTAAATAATGATTAGTTGTTTAGTCCATAAAATATCAAAAAAAATTGTGAAAAATGCTCATCACAGTTTCACAGAACCCAAAGTGGCATCTTCAAATTGATTTTGCCCAACCAACAGCCCAAAGCCTTTATTTACATCATGAATGAAGAAAAGCAGCAAATCTTTATTTTTAAGCAGCGGGAAACAGCAAATGTGTCACACTTTTGCTTGAAAAATGGCTGAAACGATTAATCAAAATACTTGGCAATACATTTTCTCTATTGGGAAATGTACCCCGGTAGCTACTATTTAGGCAAGGTCTAGCATGTTTGTGGGAACGCTCACTGCCAGGGGCACTGCTTTTTATAACATGTTTCAGTAACCAGTAAATCCGTTTTCTCTCATATTTCTAAAGCCTGAAGTTGATCACTTAAAAGCGGTCTCACCAGAGTTGTTGGCCCAAAGCTGTGTGGTCAGTTTACTGTGGCTCTAAGGGATTTGAATGCATCATCTGAGCATGCCTTTGTGCATTTTTACATGACAGGAGGAGGCTTTAGTCAAATCACTTAATGTGTCATGGATAATGAGCTGAGTATATGAGTCAAATGTACTTGTTTCGTTATGTATTATTAATTACGCCTCTCAAAGTCAAAAGGTGGTGGTAAAGGAAAGTTGCTGAGCACGAACATAGGCAGTGTCCTGAATCTGATGATGTGGAGAAACTACAAAAGGGTTTGCAGGGAATTGATTGCATGAAATATAAAATATTCGCCTGGTGTATAGAGGCAGCAACAGTATACATCGCTGTCTGGATTGAATGTTCTCTCCTCACTTCCAAACCAATATTCATCACTTTTTTTGTAACACAATCGGCCATATTTGTCATGTATTATTAGATTAATGAGCATCAATGTGAGATATTGAGCAGTAACCCCAGATAGAGGTGTAGACTGTAGTTTTCGTAGGTCGGCTGCCTCTCACCCACTCAGCGCTCCAGTCTGTCAGTGTTTCACAGCAGATGCTAGTGTTGGTTACAGATTGTTGTATTTATTCGGAGGCATTCTTCTCTCTCTGCTATTTGTTTTCTGTGCTGAGATATAAACAACAGCGGTGCTTTATTTCACTGTTTGTTATTGGTGAACTCAACAAAAGAGGCTTTTTTTTTAGTTATGATTGAACAATTGTCATTATAGGTCTGTCCAAAACAAAGATGGTTATATTGATTTTTATCTTTCATTAGTTCATATAAATAATCATCAAGGAGCCAGTTGTATGATTTGAACTCACCTCTTTGTTATGGTTAGATTGAACCACAGCGTGCATTAATATAGACTGTATGGGGTACTCTGGATCCCACTGTGGACAAGGATATTGATCGTTTTCTCGTCGGGGTGTGATTGCCACGCTGGCTTTGAATGATTTTTTTTTCTTCCTCTTGTGGTCACATAATAATGAAGAAATGCCACAATGCAGAATAATGGCAAAATCAGCACTTCATTGTGTGACAAGGTGCTTGTCGACTCGCTGCCCTCATCGAACACTTGGACACCTACCTGAAATTTCTCAATATTCATATGAGTAGAGGCCATTCTGTTGGTATAATTAGTTGTGTTTGATCACTGTAGAATACTTTGCCCTGTGCAGATGCTGATAATTGGAAATTTAGAAAAAATAAATCCCATTGAGCTACTAGGCATTTGTGGCTTTTTGAACAGCACTTTCTTGCAATTTAAACTTCGAATTGGGTTCTGATGATGAAATCCAAGTGCCAGTTTCAAATTCATTTTACCAGATTTATTTTCCTAATAATAAACTATTAAACAGCAATTTGACAATACGAAAGGAGCTGCTTTTAATGATAACTTGCAGAGAATTGTCACCAGGATCTTCAGCTCCCCTCAGCCTTACAGAGCTTCATAGTCGAGGCTGACATTTTTTCAGGATCCCTGTGGGATTCCTGCAGGCTGGGAGTCAGTTTCACTATTCGTCACATGACTGGGACCGGACAGGAACAAATCCAGCGAGAGCAGGCAAGACAGGAATCATAATAACAATATGTTGTTTTTATATGCTGTTCGAATATGAATAAACATTATTTTTTTTACACTTTTTTTTATTCTCCCATCTGCGCTGGTGGCTGTTTGTTTGAAGCCACCTGACGTGTGTGGATTTACGTTGCATGTTGCAGCCACCAAACACAACATGCTGCCAACATACTGGTTAAATGGTGTGAAAATAGAAAACTGCAGTAGAACAAAGTAATCAAAGAAAAGGGTGGCGAGAATGTCAAATCAAAATCATAGAGAGCACAACACAGAAATGGAATGGGAGTCAATCTTCCGATACTGGCACGAGACAGGATAATTTTTGTGGGAGTGGAATGGGACAGGAGTGAAAATCCTGTTTAGCACCAAACACACAGATAGACACACTGGTGAACATAATTAAGTATTTAGCAGCTATAGAGACAGCTATTTCTTGTTGATGGAGACCAAATACAGAGCTAAAAAAGAGTGAATATTAGACAAAAATGCAACTCCAAATGAATCATAATGTTTCTCCATAACTGCTGGATGTGTAAATAAACTGTTTGCCACATCAACTTTAAGACACTAATAAGTCAATTGTGTTTTCTCAACCTATTTCCGCTGCCCCAAAGTCACCACAAAACCATCATCTGACAAAATGCCACAGATGGTGTGCTCGGCCTAAGACTCATCACGAGTGCAATCTTACTGCCGCAGTCCTTTTTTTTCCACAGAAGACATTTTGACTTTTCATAGCAGGAAAAGCACAGATTGTCCCAGTAACCCCTGCCAGTGAATCAGCATGTACAATACTAATGCCCTGGGAGACTGTGACATCTTATTCCATCATGACCCGGCAAACTGTCTGCGGGGAGAAAGGTTTATTGTGTGAATAGCCAAGGAAACATGAGCTAAAAATGATGAAAAGTCCTTTTCCATCTGTTGTCAAAGGCAAGTGATAGACGGTGCCATTATGCCTGGTTAATATAGTGTCAATTAGATGTGATGTGCTGTTAGAAAGTAATGCTGTGTCAATGTGTTTTTTGTGGTTCAAGTGAAATAAGTATCTGTGTGAAAAACAGCTGGATTACCAGGCAGATAAAACTTATTTGGTTGGGGATTTATAAGCCAGGCAATAGACTAGCTGGTCAGCGACACCTTTATTTTGTAGTTGAAGTTTTAAAGCACAGCTAGTCCTACCCATAACTTCCTTTGTCATGGAGGTCCTGAGGTAGAATGGAAGAAAGCACAAAGGCCTTTTTTTTTAACCTTTTGGCTGATGTGTAGTGTTGGGATGTGGCTTGATGCAGCTCTGATCTGTGATTCTGATTTTAATAAAAAAAGAAAAAGAAAGAAAAGAAATTCACAGGCCAGAGTGAAAGAATGTGGCTGCGGAGTTGAACTTGGGCATTAATTGCCACGTCCTTGTAACGAGGGTCTGGATGAATCACAGAATGGAGCCGCTGCCTCTTGACTCCCAGTCTGTCAAACTGTCCTGCTCTCGTCTGAGAAAGTGCAGAGGTTTAGCTCTACTCGAATAGCTGAGTGTTCCCGGTGTGGAGGCGCGAGCCCTTCTCCTCTAATGAACATCTGCTTTGAGGAGCAGGAAGAGTTGGGGCTGCATTAACCTAGGACAGCATGTTCTGTATGTTTGTTGAATAACAGCAGGCTTTTCTTTCATTGGTGCGAGGCGAGGGAGAAATGAATGGCATGAATAAGAAAGCTCGTGGCTGTGAGAGGAGAAAAGTGCTGGGAAAAGAGAGAGAGAGAGAGAGACTAGTTTTATTTTTGGCAGGGTAAGTAAACAGGAGCTCTCCCTGCCATGCCTGCTAGTCAAGCACTAGGATATCGCAGCTAATTTATTTCCCATGCAGCAATTCTTCAAATAGCATCACCTTTCGCCAACCTACAGTGGACCTTCATTAGTGTATGTCACTGTCAGGCTCAAGGTGAGGGCTTGTGTTTGACTGAAGCGGTTAAAAATAAACGTTGTTGTGAGGCAAAAAGGGAACATTTGATTGTCAGCTCTTTCTTTCTTTTCCTTTGTCCTGTGAAAAGAGTGCAATCAATGTCATAATGAGGCCAATTTTATCTCCCTGATTTAATTTATTACTCCAGAAAGTGAGTTGGATCAGCACCCACACACAGTCCTGCCACTTGTTGTCTCTGACGTGTCGAGTTCGAGCCCGCTGCGTTCGTAAGGCTCAATGGACATTAACAACATGACTTGAAGTAGTGTGAATGCCCTACGTTGACACTCAGGTGCAGTTTCTTTTGGGGTGGTACGCTGCAATAATTCTCCCATGTCAGGGGCTAATCACCCTGGCTCCCCTCCCACAATCCATCAGTGTCTGGAGGGACGAGGCTCGCGGGGTTCTGGCAGCTGTTGTCGGGCTGAGTCAATCTGTTGTGATCTACGCCAGCCTGCACAGGAGGGGGAGAGGAAGAGCTCTCAGGAGGACACAGCAAGCGGGGTTGCTGCCACTGCTATGGCAAGATAACAAGAGGATTTATTTGTTAGGGGGGCAGGATTTCAGAGCTTGTGTGTTAATTTTGCTGCGTTACCCACTAACTGTTTTCTCTGCCTGTATAAAATCCTTCCTCCTTCAACCTAATAAAACTAATGACAGTGGAGCTAAAACAGTTCATTGGTGGACTGAAAATTATTCACAGATAATTTTGTTAAGCGTTGGTAATTGTCTCAATAATAGTTAAAGTCATTTATCAACTAAAAACTGGAGTTGCAGCTTCTCCAATGTGAGGATTGGCTGCTTTTCTGTGCTTTCATATTTTTATAAATGAAATCGTGTCAGTAGATTAATAAGATAATTACTAGTTGCAGCCATAAACGCAATGTACCAAAAAACCTGGAACCAATATTGATTCAAGTATTCAGACTCTTCTTATCCCTAGCTCATAATGTCCATGCCGTTCTGTTGACATGCGGCTTAACTGCATTTACAGTCTTAAAAGTGCCGGCTGCATGTTTTATATCGTGCCAGTAAATTCTAGTTTTCCACGCAGGGCCATAAACAGGCTCATATCCACAAAGGAAATGCCATGATATTTATGTTAACAACATCAAAGAGATATATGTTTAAATTGTTCTTATTTAGGGAACGAGGACAGCGCTCTGTGGATTCAAATCACGTCTGAGTGTTAGCCAGACATAGGCCATTTTTCTATGTGATTATGTGGCTTACAAACTAGTCCTGTTTATGGATTTAGCCAAATTGCTGATATTGCATGGCTGGCACAGAGTGGTTGTTGATGCTTGGAGATGGAACTGGCAGAGACCTCACAATTAGATCCAGTCGGCAAAGCAAATGTTTGTTCCATTTGCAGACTGTTCGGAGTGCACAGCTGTTCACAACTTTTTTTTTCTTTTTTTTGAGGGCAGACGGAGGAGAAAGGCACAATAACTTATTTTGTATGACATTTGTAGATGTAATACTACACTGAGAAAATGGTAGAAAGTAAGTGAGGGAACTGCTGTCTACAAACCAGCAGGTGTGCCTCAGGACATACTGGAGGTTTCTGTTCAAAATAGACGCCTTTCACAGTCGATGTTTTGACTAATTATAGCAGGAAGTGCACAGGTGTAAGTAACTAATAATATTAATGATGGCTCTGTTCCATTTAGGTGAGCCAGTAAGCCTTGTAAATGAGCCATTATGCACATTACCAGGGCCCAGACACATTAATGTTATTTTTTTACACCTGTGTTTGACAAGTCTGCTGGGGAAAAGACCTACAAACGTTTTTTTTAATGTGGCATTATTTTATTCATAAGAAAGTCAATATAGTGGTTGTTGTCATCAAATGTTTCAGTGTCTTTTTATGACAGCTGTTCACCACCACACAGAGATTCCCAGGATACAGTTGGTTCTATCCGTCCCCAGTGGCCCTGTGTGTTCACAGTTGGGGGTCCGTGATTTAAAAGCATTTGTGAAGCTCTGTTTTAAACCATCTCATGTACTGGTGTGTTCATCTGAAGGATTGTGTCAGTTAAGCTCTGGCTGGTTCTTTCCCTCTCACTGCTCTCTCTTCCCCCCTGTAAATGTACAGTGTAAGAAACTGGTTTATTTTTATCTCCACCAGGCATGCATCATCTGGAAGCAGCTAATTTCACATACTATCGGACCAATCAGATTAAAGAATTTTGTGCACATTCATGACTGTATGTTCAAGGACGTCTTGTGGTTGTAGTGATTCACAATTTTTGAAAATCCTTTTTTATTGATTGCTCTGTTCTATATCATCTATACTGACTCCTCACTCCTCTTAACTGCCGAGTGGGATCTGTCAAGGGATCAACAACTGCTTCGTTTAAATCATGTTTCCATAAGGGGTAACGTACATTAGACTGCAGATGTCACATCAACGTTATGCACAAAAATATTTTGCAAATTTGAAATTACGAGCAAAATTTACTTGTATTTGACACTGCAAAGACTTTGCACTAGTAGTGCCACAGTAGTGATGTTACACTACCAGGCAACACTGACTTACTACTAACTACTACTTATTACAGTTAATGTTTATAAAAAGCATTGAAGTGATGACAATAATACTTTTCTCCTAATCTCCAACCAATAATATTATTGGTACCAGCCGGATCTTTCCCACAGCCCTAAAGCTGAGATGGAGGAGATGAAGGTTCAGTTTAAACAGTATGTTTTTCCATCCGGTGTGTACTCCTCTTAAAGTGGACCCTACTTACATATAGAGACACAGGATGTGGTGGGCACTGTGCTTTCACTATTATTCAGCTTTACCTTAGATGCTGCCACAGTGAGAGAAAGAAAGAGGTTTCTTTTGACACATGAGAGCCTCTGTTGCAGTGAACTTGACATGTATTCAATCACAGAGGCAGCCTCCACTGTGGAATACAAAAAGACTCTTCATTTTCTTTCTGCCCTCATTCTTCTTCCTGTCTTAGACAAACTGCTGTAACACGGAGCTGTTAAAGTTCTCGTAGTTGTGACGGCTGGATTCACTTTGCCCCAGATAAAGCGTGATTATAGCCCAGGTGACTAATTAAGGTTGGCCCTGCCCTTCCAAATTGTGGCATTTCAGCTCGTGAAATGTGCCAAGCTCTTGATTAATGAAAGGAATTAACTTTAGTTTAACTGTAGCAAGACCTATTTGATACGCACCTGGCTAGATAAATTCATACAACCTGTCTTATTTTGCCTGAAATTAGAGTATATGAAGCAATAAATGCAAACCTGAAAGTAATAATAAAGATATCCTTCTGAAGGAGGGACAGAATATTGATCCATGAGGCAAAGTGGATGATGTTTGCACACTGACACACAAAATGAATCCAAGAATAAGAAGAAGTTTAAGTGAGTTAAAGTAGTACATATATAGATTGGCCTCTGGCACATTCTGATACTATTATTCCATCATATACACTGATCTTAATTATTGCATATTTTAATTGAGTTGGCCTACTCAATTTTAAACGTTAGGCTTATCAGCTGGAGAAAATTGCTTAATGACAACCAAAAGTCTAAACTATGGATAAAATGTATGTAACCCATACTTGATCATAAATATCACTGCAGGAAGTTCTATTACATCATAATTGAAACTGGTTTTCATTTAGGTGATGCTTTACTTGTTTCTGCCAGGAAGGACAGTGTATGACAGGCCTGTTTGTAGCCTCAGACTCTTCTGTCCCTTTTCATCACAGCCTAAAGTAATTATGTAGAAGCAAATGGTTAAATGAGTACCATGTGGCAGCCTGTAATTAGATTTTTGGTAATGAATGGGTCATATACCAGTTGCAGGCATTCAGGCACAAAAAGTCCCCTTGAAGACGAGGCTTAACAATATAGTTGCTGCGTCACAAGGGACATGGACATGTCCCTTCACAAGACATAGATTAGAAGTTTGTTTGAACGTGGGTTTGCCAAAAGTTTCTTGTTAGTGTTCCACATTTAAGAGACTTGCACTATCATTCAAAAGTTTGGAATCGCCTGCCACAAAAGCTTGACTCTGTAGTCAGAACTTTGAGAGTACTACTTTCTGCTGTTGTTGTTGAATGTGTTTAATGCTTTTAGGTTGTAGAGAGCCCTCTTTGCAAATAGATGCTATTTTGCATGAAGGGTGCAAAAAACATAATGGTGTGTACCAGGCTGACAACTAACCCTCTGAGCAACAGTTCAATAAGAATATAAGAAAATCAAGTCATCACTAAAAGAAACTGGAAGCTTCACATTAACATCTGTGGTGTAGTAAAGAGCAACTTCCTGTTTCAGTGTCAAGTGCCTCATAACGCTTTTAACAAGCTTGAATTAACAGGTGAAAATGTCAGTAAATGAAGGGGGGTCCTGCCGCCTCAGCCAGTAGGTACGTTTACAAGAATTAGCCAAATTTTAGCATTTAGCACAAGAGCTAGTCTGCACCCTGCACCCTGTGGTTGTGAAAGAGATATTGCTTTTCTAAACAGGAAACAAGAGGACAGAGATCCTTGTGCAACCATAAATGACACATAAATCATCAATCTATTTCAAATGTGACTAATACATTTGGTGTCTGAATCATAGTTTTTATCTATTTTGAGAGCCATTATTAAAGGAAAGCAGGACAACATCAGTAGAACAGCCAATGCCAAACTTTGAGATTCCCAGAATATGAGATCTCTTAATATAGTTGACATTGGCCAGTCAGTGCTGCTCAGAAGTGAAGGTCTGGTTTTACACAACAAAACCTGTAAATTAAGCTTCATCCTGTGCAAATGAACCATTAACTCAAGTGTTATTTCAAAGGAAAGAAGACAAGTCAAATCTTGTTTAGCCTGGTCACAGTTTGGACCTTTGGGGAACAAACTGAAACATATGTCTTTGCACTATCCATGAAATAGTCCTGAAACGTTTTTCCTTTAGTGATAAAAGTTGAGAACGTTAAATGTTCATGACTATTTCCTGAACCACTGTGATATTTTCTTTAACGACACATTCTTCCCCTGATCAGTCAACAACATCCGCTCCAACATCACTGATTAATTCAGGAAGCTCATCAGCACCAACTTTGTAGACTAATCAAGAAAGCTAGGTCAGCTAATTTGTCTGTTGGATCAGAGAGCAAGATAAACAACATGTGCACTCACAGATATTAGAGAAGCTTACTGTTTGTGACCACAGATTAGAAACAAATTACAGTCTATCTTTCATCTCTGCAGGTATGATTTGCTCCTTTATCTTTCACCTCTCTCTGTCGCCCTGTCAGATATTTTCTGCACTGTTGGATAAAGTGAAAATGATAGAAAACCGAGTCAATAGTGGCCACCGGCGTGTATTTACTCTCCACAGTCAGTCCGAGCTTCAGTGTCACCACCGCTCTCTTTACAGCAGAAGACATGATAGAAACCTGAGGAAATACTCTCCACACCGGCGCTTTGGAAACACATTTAACCCTTCACGCACTCTGTGACCTCACTGAAGCTGTACATGACCTCATAAGCAATCCGGCCCATGAGTACATACAATTTCAAAATGTCTGAGCAGGCCGTGCAGGAAGAGGAAAAGCCGGCAGGAATGCTTAGAAAATGCTCAAATGCTGCTTTTCACACCACATCAGGAACAATTAGTTGCGTCTTGCCTGAGTCAACTCACTGGAGTCATTGCAAACACATTATCTTTCCTGCCCTCCTCTTGAAAGACGATTTCTTTTACATTAAAAAGCTACATATTTTAACCATTTGGTTCAAATAGAATAGTGATACTAGTGAAACTATAATTAAAGCAAAGGGGGGAAACCAGCTGCACATTGCAAACCCTGTCCTTTGTTTTTTAGGGAGGAGCACAGCAACAATGCTAACTAAGCATTTTTTGGGAAGGACAAGTAATTAAATTTTTGCCTACTGTGTGTGTTTCTGGCAAAGAGAAGGCAACTAAAAATTAAAAATGTCAGAGGGTCCCTTCAGAGGTTTTTTAGAAGGTGGAGCTCATTAGAAAAAATGTGAGAGCTGTTTGTGTGCTGAGAAATGGGTTAGGGAGTCCTGCGAGTGCGTACGTCTGCTCTGACTCTAATTGGCTGTCACATTCTCAATTCTCACCAACGCGGCGAGAGTCTCTCCTCGCCTCACCCCTGCGGCGCAGCTCGTGCCACAGCAGTTTTACAGCGGAGGCTTCGGGTGACAGATTAGCACTCGCTGCAAAGCCAGTGTGATGCTTTTTGTTTATCATCCGGACAAACCCAGAGCCTCATCAGTGGAGATGTTCAGAAGGTTCACATGGTTGCATTTAAGTTCAATCTTTGCTGTGGCTGCTCTTCTTTGCATACATTTTATATTTGTTTTACCTTGTAAAAGACGAGCATGTGCAACCCCACAAGGACGCGGGCACCTTTTTTTTTAAATTGCTCTCCTGTGTAATCTTTGTCATACTGCGGGAGGTTTGGAGGTTGGAAGGCGCCCAGGCCCATCTGTCATTATGAGCTCATTCCTCCTCTCCCTCTCTCTTACTCTGGTTATCTCTCTCTGTCTCTTTCTGTTTATCTACATCTCTCTCCGTCTCTGCCCGTGCAAAATGGTATTCAGCAAAGTCATGAATACGCATCACCAGACAAGTCGCGTGTGATGTTTGTCTCCAAATAGCGGGGCGGTGAAGGGTGGGTTTTCAGTCTGCCTCCGTTTTGTCTTTGTCTCTCTCCTTTTTTTTTAATGCACACACTGAGAGATAAAGGTCAGTGCACTCGTATATTTTGCTCTGAGTAGGAGGTGGTCCTCATGGAGGGCGATCTTAATTGCTCCTGCGCTGGGTCATCGCCACAGCCGCTCTCCTGATGATCATAACGGCCTCATTGTCATCTCTTCAGCTTTATTAGATAATAAAAAGACGAGCAGAAAGAAGCTCCCAAAAGCATCTCTCCAAAGTTTTCAGTGGCGATGCAGGCCGTGGTACTTAATGCTTGATTATTAAAGCATATTTAATTAGGTCTGTATGACACACTGTTTACTGTTCAGTAAATCACATTAGGGTTGGACTATATGATATACATGCTTATGTTGATAATTCAGCAGCAGAGAATTAGATTTTTGCTGCAATAGGTTGAAATACCCATGTCAGGTATTTGCTTCGAGACAAACTGACATTTGAGCTGGTTATTTTTTCCAATTGAATTTCCAGAAAGTTTAGAAATGAATATTGTATGAGTACTGTAATGGAGGATTTGATCCATGTTGCCCACATTTAAACCACATCAGTAGAATCAGATTAGGGCAGAAATCCTTCATTTTTGACTCGTTAAATTATGCACATTACTGGTTTTGTTCTTACTTGGGATATGATGTTTACGTGGGAAAACTTTGTCAAAATCCATGTATGTATGTGAGATTCTGATTTCCAATTGTCTGCATCACTGCAAGCGCGTCTTTGACTCATCCACACGCAGCCTCTCCTTGTCATCTCTGTACCGGCTGAGTTAACTCAGCAGTTGAGGATGAACCTGGTTTGTTTTCTGCCTCCCTGGACTCTGTTGGATTTAATGCTCTGCTGGCTTCTGCATCTGATCACCAGTAAATGAAAGCGAGTGCAACCATGTAGTTTCTGTACTGCTGTCATGGTTTTCATGTTCATGTAAGCTTGTTTGTCCATCATTACATCATCTATCTTTTTTCCCCCCCCTCAGCAACTACTACGTAATCACGTTGATGATGCACATGCACACATTGCAGGCAGTGACCAGAAAGCTGGATAAGGTGTTGCCACTCTCTCACTTTCAATCTTAGTACGCCAGCTTTCATATTCAGATTTACCAAATCCAGAATAAGGCCTTGTCTGGCATTCTGAAACCAGTAGAGTTTCACTGTAAAATGCAAGGAATCAGATTGAAAAATGCCAAACAGTCATGTCCTAATAAACCCTGATGACATGGTGAAATCAGTTTTGTTCAACTCCATAAACTAGTAATGTTCAGGATTAACAGCAAAATCCTGGCAGTTAAAGTATAGGCATAAAAAGTCTGGGCATATTGCTTCATTAGGGTACAAGTACAAGCTAAAAAACCTTTTATTATCATTGCATATTGACCACGCTCTGGTCTGTCTCAGGGCCAAACAATCGCACACAGAGACAAGTGAATTAAGTATAAGCTTTAGTCACATGTAATATTTTCACAGCCATAACTGTCTCATCACACCTGAACTCAATATGTGTGTATGATAAATGAACCTCCACAAAAAGAAACCAAAAAGACAAAAGAATTTTTGAATAAGATAGAAGAAAAATAAAATGAGGTGCAGTAAAAAAAAATGTCAGTTAATTCAGGTGATAAGTAGTAACTGAAGAACTGAATCATATCACAGCAGTTGTTTTTCTTAATGAAGTGCTGAAGAAGATGAACATTTTCTGACTTTTCATTACCCTGTAGAAGTAGCACTCCACAGCCCTACAGTCACCTCTGTAATTTACCATTGAAAAAGGCTCCTTGAGATGGTTCAGTCAGCCGTCTGCAGATGAGCTGTGATCCATGGCTGCAACAGCTGCTCCCCTCACACAGCCTTATGACTGTGCTTTCCCCCTGCAGCTGCCTCCATCTTTTTTCTTTTTTTTTCCCACCATCACCTCCACAGGGAATGCCCTACCTCAATCCCCTCTCCATGAAATCACAATTAATTATAGCAAGAGTTGTCTGCAAGCACAATGAGCCAGAGCTCCTTAAAGGGAGAAATGCATCAGGGCAACCTGGAGTCCCAGCAGGCATGATGATTATCTGAAGTGCAGCAGCATCACCTCCAGAGGCCTGTGCTCACTGCTGCAGGAAGCCAGGATGGTGGATGTTTGTATTTACAACACTGACATGCTTCAGTTTTCACTAATATGTCTTTTTATCTGCAAATTATTTTTTCGATTAATTCTGCCACACTTGCCTAAAGGAGAAATCTTTGAATGTTCTGTCCAACCAAATATATTTAGTTTAACATAATATGAAACAGAGACAAGCAGCAAATCCACACATGAGAGGAGCTGGAGGAAGGAAACGTTTGGTACTTAGCTGGAGAGAAAATGACTTGATTGGCAAAATTATTGCAGATTACTTCCTGTCACTCAACTAATCAATGAATTCTTTCAGCGCTTTCAGACTTGTACGGCACTCGTTCGGGACAGAATGGAGAGATTATAAAAGACAATTCATGACTGTACGAGTGCTGATTCACACCCTTGACTGGCTAAGAAAATCTATTAAAGGAAAGAAATGACAAGCACTCAGTCCCCTCAGCACCTATTGTAATGTAATATGTGTGCAGAACATTTATTTATGGAGAAAGAAAAAAACAGTAAGTTATTGTGCTTATTGATTTTACCGCGTTTACGATAAGTGGTCCCAGCCCTACAGCACATATAACCTTCCTGCTGCTGCGGTGGAGGTGCTAAATGGCTGACTTTAAAAGGATACTGAGGTATTAATGTGTGTAACACTGCAGAATGAGTCCTTGCTTTGTCCTTGGGCAGCTTCGAGACCAGGAGCCCAACCGGACCAATTGTTCATGAAGGAGGCTGTCTGACAAATTACAGATTGCTTTATTATAGTTTGTCTCTGTTTATTATTTATTTTCAGATTGATTTAACAGTGAGTCATAGATAAGGCAGTGGAAGAGAGTGTTTGAAGTGGTGTGGAAAATCTCTGTCAGTCTTATCATTAAAACTTAGCTGTTTTTTTTCTTGAGACATAAAAAGAAAAAAATCAAAGATCCATCTTCTTAATATTTCAGTCGTTGCATTAGCTACCTCTTGGAGCCCTGCTGCCTGGGGCCTTATTAAAAATACAGGCTGTGTGATCTTTCTGTCGGCCCTCAAATCCCTCTATTCATCTCGCTATCTGTCAAAAGCTCAGTCAGATGCCTTATGGGCAGGTGGAAAAACGCCAAACACCCTCACTCTCAACTTTGTCGCAGGAAATGTGGGAAACTTCAGCTTTCAGTCATTTGTGAGCTGCTCATGCCGCCTTTCACCAACTTCCCCACATTGAGATGTGACCCATTAGTTGATTGTTGTCAAGTGAAAACCTGTTATATTTGGATGTTCAATTCTGTCCATGCTTCCTGTTCCTGCATAGAGGAATTTCAGAACCGTCTCAGCCAGTGTGCAGAGACTGTTCAAACATTTATACAAGCGCTCGCCCTCAAATGTCTGGGAACTTGGAAGCAGCGTCCCATTTCTTCATTCAGACTCCGAGTTCAGCACCTGCCGCTGTTATTCTCTCCAGATGAAGATATTTTGCCCAGACCTGTTTTGCATTAATCGCAACACGATGCGTCTCAGAATGCCTGCGAACGTTAAATTCTTTCAGCCTCTTTGACTTGGCTTGAACTAAGAACTTGATCTTGATTGATGCTAAAGCCAGAGTTGAATGCATCTCGCCGGTTTTCATACCTCTAAATCAAATTAACAGGATGCCAGACTAATGCAGTCTGAGTTATTCATAGGCCTGACCAGTAATTTGCTGACTAAGTCATTGCTTGCTCAGTGCTCACCATGTGGAGCAAAAGGTTTTCTATCTGGGTCATCAGCGAGGCGGCTGTGCTTCAGTTCCTCCTTTCCCCTGAGAAACTACAGACCGCTTGATTTGAAAGTGTTGCAGGATTTTGCCCTCTGAAAAGGGGCTGGATTGTACAACCCCGATTCGAGAAAGGTTGGGATGCAAGCAAGGATGGGGCGAGGTTCACTACTGTGTCGAACACATGATTGTACAAAGTTTATTACTACAAGGGCTTGGAAACCCTTCATAACACTGATGTCAGTAAACACAGATGTTTGGAAATGATTACTTTCTTTTTTATTACAGTGTTATGACTTATTTGACTTATCAGAGTTATAGATGAAACTTGCTGATTTTCTGAGTAATGAAATATTTTTAAATGTAATATACTGTCGGGCTTGGTGATAATGATCTCAATATGGGATCTTAAAGTTAATGTTAATGATGAACTTTGGACATTTTTTTACTCTACATAATTGGATGTAACAGCCCCATCACACAGCAGAAATAAAGGCGACAGCAGCCAGTCAGCGTGCTGCCTCTCTGCCTCTGCTTTCTGCGTGTTTGCACAAGGGACACAGTAGATAGCAGCATAACTTCAGAGCAGAGCCCACAGTGGAGGGAATGAAACAGATTTCAGGATATGTTTTACTGGAATCAACGACAGCAATGCTCATTATCCACGAGTGTAACACAAGGCAGACAGTGTGATAGATTCATCAAACACCCGTTGAACAAGCAGAAATGTGACGTGTTCTGTCGCCCGGCCTGCACTAACTTGCTGCCGCCTCTTAATCCACACCTGGTTTGTTTTACACGGCCATACGGAGCTCGTTACGCTGAAGTGCGGAAAGTGAACTCGCATTATCCTCCGAAGCTGAGGAAATTGCTGACAAGAAAGGTAACACAACGTCAATTATGTGGAAGTGGTTTGGATAGCTCAAAAGCAACAAAGTGCAGATTCTGACAGTCAAAATATATCAGTAGGAAACATCACTTGAAAAACGATTATCTCAGCTCCTCACCATTATTTTATTAAGTCACAATGCAAGATAACTAGTTTTATTTTTTTTCTCTCATGTTAATAAACTATATTCTGAATTTTAACTAATGACCTATCTGGTTTCTTCAGGCTTCATTATCAAGATACTCTTTAAACTGGCAGCATGATCAAAATAGATATCGTGATAAATATTGACATGGAAAAATTGTGATCATACTTGCATAATGCCCATCCCTAATATACAGTGATTGGTCTGATCTGTGAGGAAGTAATTCACCCTGATAAAATCAATCAAAATAATTATGATACGTTACTTGGTTACCGCAGCCTTACAGTGATTATTACTCTGGAGCTTCATGCAATATTCTAACTGCAGACTGTGAAGGCAAGGTCGGGCATGTCTGTATTTCTCTGCGAGAGCAAATATTTTTTATAGCTCACTCTTACACCTGCGCTGCTTTGTACGCCTGAAGCCTCCGAGTGAAAAACTGGCTACAACAGCAGCCCTTTAGGTGCTTAACACCAAACCGCCTTGCAGCTCAGCGGTAGGTAATGATGGCATTATCATTGATCCCCACAAACTAAGTCTGGAGCGATCAATGCTTCCCTGTGTGTGTGTTTTTTTTTTCCATGCAGACAGCAGTCAGATTAAGCTGGCTGTAACACAGAGAAGACATTCGGCAGATTAGAAAGCTACAACTGAAGGGATTGAGATTTACTTGTTATCTGTCTGTATCTGTGAGTGTGTGTGTGTGTGTGTGTGTTACTGTTTCCCCCAGAAGCAGCCATGGGCACAGCTTTAAACCCGAATGTTTTTGGCTCCAGATTAGGCTTAGCAACAGCCTTTGCCAACATCTGTCTGCCATTACCCCTGTGACACTGGCAGTCATGCAGCAATTAATCAGACTGTTGTGATAGTTGCCTCTCGGTCACTCTGCACCTCGGGCACATCACTAAGCAGCAGGATGAGGGTCAACATTCAAAGGGTCACGTGTCCTGGGGCTTTTTACTGTACGTGTTCCTTCCTAACTACATCGAAAACCACTGGCCTGTAGTTACTTCGTAGGAGCAGAGCCTCTTGTCTGATGTTAAGCTGGATTGCTTTGTTTCATCATTCGACTGCAGCTGCACCTTTGTAGCTAATAATATATTGTACTTTCATTTCTGTATCTGATGCAAACTGCTGCTTTGTACTACATAAGCTGGCATTTAGGGATTTCAAATCAGCCATTAGTGAGAAGATTTGCAGTTTTTTTTCTATTGTATATAATTACAAATGGAATATCTTTGTGGTTTGGACATTCGAAGATGTGACAATAGGCTCTTGGAAGCTGTGATCAGTATTTTTCACAGTTGTTTTGACATTTAATTAAAATATAATTGTGAAAATAGACCTAATCTGTCATAGTCAAACAACAGTAATCGATAGACAACTATTTTGGTATTTGACTATTTGTTTCAGTAATTTGTCAAGCAGCAACATCAAACATTCTCTGATTTCAGTGTCACACTGAACAAAGCAAGCAATGATGTGAAGTTTTTATTATTTCCTGCCAATATCAATCCATTAATCGAGAAAATAATCGGGAAACCAATTAATAGTGTAAATAATCGTTAATTAATGAAGAAAAGGAATATGTGTGGACAGAGTTGTGTTTAATACAAACATACAAGAACAACATAACATTTTATTTGTCAGGTTTTAACTTCATGCAGCCTGATAGTATGTTAGGTTTAAGGTACATTCAGACATGCAGCTATGAGGAGACAAGTAGCAGCAGGATGTCGGTCATTTTAGGCTACGTGACATCACGTGGTTGCCATATGATTGGCCGGTACCTTTCCTCATTCCTCTCCTTGACAGGCGCACACACACATACACACACACACGCCAGCTGTATTGCAAGATGTTGTTTTTCAGGGAGTTGGGGGAGCCATAATCTCCAAACATCAGAAATGCCAGTCACATGGAGGCAGCAGGGAGAAGTGATTACTTGACTCAGACAGAATGAAAGATGGCTTTTTTCCTATGTTTGTTTTTAAGATGGTATCTGTCTGCGTTGTGATCTAACCCGGGCAGTAATGAAAGCGCTGCAACCACAGAGGTTTGAATTCACCAGTAGCACAGGAATAATATCCTTATCAAGAGAAGCTGTTATGTCGGCAAAAGGCAAACGCCACCTGCATTCCTTTTTTTTTTTTTTTTTAGCTTCCTGCGTCTGTGTCACTCTGAACTGCACTGCTCAATCAAGGTTCACTCTCGCTGTTTGTGGGTTTAGTAATATATTTGATAAGGACTGTTTGGCACTTGGCCTATCGGTTGACATCCTCGGGGCTTGTGCTGTTGTGTGATATAGCTTGAGCTCAGAAAGCAGAGTGCTGCTGCTGTTGCTTGTGGAAAGATGCTCAAGATGTAAGAATCTTTCAGAGACGCCTTGTTAAGAGGAGCTACTACAACTTCCACTTCAGCTGTGGGGTTTAGCCTTGAGCCTTCTTTTCAAAATATCTGCACAGTGAAAAAGCAGCTCCTGAGGTCTCGATTTTTTTTTTTATTACATTCATTATATTTTTTTCAACCAGTTAACCTACCACAGGGTGAAATCTGAGCTGAAGAGGAAGATGTATTTGGGGTTATTTTTTTTGCAAGGCTCTGAAGGTAAAACAGAAGCTATTAAATCCTCAGAAAAGACTTTAAAAAACATTGCAGTCTGCATCAGAAGGTGCAGTTGGTTTCCTTTGAAATAGCCCGAGCCTTTTTCTCTTCTGAGCTAGCGAAGATAATTCCCCATCACTTTCTGAGATGGACTGTTATCAGGGATGCTCAGTAATTTGAGTCAGTGATGAGGTCGGGATGCAGGGGGAGGCCTTTAATGAGATTTGCCGGAGGTGTTGGCTCGCCTACTGTGTGTAGTTTACCAGTGATGGCTCACCCCTGTTTTGTGCTCTTTCTGTGCGACTTAAAGAGAGAGGAAATTGAAAGAAATAGATACCCCCTGGTATTCTGCAGCACACTGATGATTTATCCCTAGTTGAAGTAATCATGCACAGAATGCAGTGAAAAACAGGATGAGCTACAGAGCCTTACTTCATAAAGAAACATCAACAGTGGCTGATTATGGAACACCAGACTATTAATATATACTGTGGACCCAAGGGCTCTGCAGCCTTTAACCTCTTATGTCTCTGTAATGACAATCAAGGCGCTACTTATTAATTCAAAAGAAAACGGTGACGAACGTCAAGGATGTCTCTAATGATTTTGCTTCATTAATTCTGCATCATTTCATAAAAAAAACAATTTCATTGAAACAGAATTTTACATTTTTTTTCATGCTCAGTCATAAGTGCTTGAAAATATGAGATATTTTACTACATAATACTAAAACTATTCCTATATCCTTATAGTTAAACTTTCATTATTGTGATCTTACTTCAGATAATTACAACATTGTGACTCACTGTTTTTGTCTATTCTTTTCTCTCGTAGGTTCCTGTTTTGTGAAGGGAGACAAGATTTCTGACACATGGCCACAAAATGAACACATCCCAGAGAGAAGCAAGTGGCCCACCGAGCCATCTCACTGACCTGTGAGCAGCCATGTCCTCCCTGCATCATACATCGAGGGGAGCCCCTCTCCAGATGCAGGATTGTTTTCTGACATAGATTTGTAAGAATAGCTGAACCTCACAATAGAAATGGCATTAGTTAGTGTGGGCTGTAACACATCAGAGTACATCTTAGAATACAGGTGAGGCTGAACCTCGAGCCAATATCCACGGGACTCTTTAGAGGAGATAAACAGCCTCAGATGACCTTTGCAGAAGGACAGAGCTACAGCCCAGCTTCGATGATTTAGTATCCATCCCGCTGCCTGGCTGACAAGGTCGTACCATGGCTGCTGCTGATCCCCATAGCAACAGTTCCTTGGTGGGGCGAGGAGCAGACTGAGAGAGTCAACAATGCAGCGTAACGGTGGTGGGGTGGGTGCCGGTGGCCAGCCATGGGTGTTGCGGCGTGTGCGTCTCACCTGGCTCAGTTTCATGCTCTTCTTCATCCTCGTCTTCTTCCCACTCATTGCCCACTACTACCTCACTACCATCGATGAAGCCGGGGGTCCTGATAAGCGCATCTTTGGGCCGCGGCCTGGTGGTGAACTATGTGAAGCCAAACACGTGCAGGATCTGTGCCGAATCCGAGAGTCGGTCAGCGAGGAGCTGCTGCAGCTGGAGGCCAAGAGGCAGGAGCTCAACGGGGAGATCGCACGACTCAACCTGCGCATTGAGGCCTGCAAGCGTAGTATTGACAGCGCCAAGCAGGATCTGCTGCAGCTGAAGAATGTTATCAGCCAGACAGAGCATTCCTATAAAGAACTGATGGCACAAAACCAGCCCAAGTTGTCGTTGCCAGTCAGGCTGCTGCCAGACAAGGAGGACCCAGGACTGCCACCGCCCAAGTCTGCGCGCTCCTGCCGCCTACGCTCCTGCTTCGACTATGCGCGCTGCCCTCTTACATCTGGGTTTCCTGTGTATGTCTATGATACAGGCTCGTATCCATGGGCGGACTATCTTGACCCACTGGTGAAGCAGGCTTTTGCAGCATCAGTTAAAAGCAACATTTATGTAACTGATAACCCCAGCATTGCCTGCCTGTATTTGGTGCTGGTAGGGGAGTTACAGGAGTCCTCCTCCTCCCCACTGCCATCTCCATCAGAGCTGGAGAAACAATTAAAAGCTCTTCCTTACTGGAGATCTGATGGACACAATCACGTATTAGTGCATCTCTCTAGAAAGTCCATGACACAGAACTTCCTGTATAATGTGAGCACAGGACGAGCGGCGGTCGCTCAGTCCACCTTTCTGGAGCAGCAGTACCGTGAGGGCTTTGACTTGGTTGTGTCCCCTCTGGTTCATGCCCTCTCAGAACCAAACTTTTTGGAAGTGCCCCCTCAAGTTCCTGTAAAGAGAAAATACCTCTTCACCTTTCAGGGGGAGAGGGTGGAGTCACTAAAGAGTAGCTTACAGGAGGCACCGCCTCAGTCTTTTGAGGAGGAAATGGAAGGAGACCCACCAGCCGACTATGACGATCGCATTATCGGTACCTTAAAGGCAGTGCAGGACAGCCACTTGGATCAGGTGCTGGTAGAGTTCACCTGCAAGAACCCGCGGCCAAGTTTGCCGACTGAGTGGGCTCTTTGTGGAGAGAGGGAGGACAGGCTGGAGGTGCTCAAGGCTTCAACTTTTGCCTTGGTGATTGCTCCAGGTGATGGACAGCTGGTGGCCTCAGCAGGCTGTGGGATGAGGCTCTTTGAGGCCCTCGAGGTAGGGACCATCCCAGTCGTGTTGGGGGACCACTCCAGACTACCATATCACCAGTTTATTCGATGGAGTGAAGCTGCCATTATAGTCCCTAAGCCTCGTGTCACAGAGCTTCACTTCCTGCTGCGCAGCCTATCAGACAATGACATGTTAGCTATGAGGCGGCAGGGCCGCTTTCTGTGGGAGACCTACTTCTCCACTTCAGAGAATGTTCTTAACACCCTCTTGGCCAGCATCAGAACCAGCATCCAGGTTCCTGCTGCACCCATCAAAGAAGAGCCTGCTCATGAGATTCCTCACAAAGCAGGGAAGCTGGCAGGAACTGATGCCAACCTGGCTGACAATGGCGACCTGGATTTGGGCCCTGTCGAGACAGAGCCTCCCTACGCCTCTCCACGCTTTCTTCGCAACTTCACATACACAGCTGCAGACACCTATAGAGCATGGAACCGGGCCCCAGGACCTTTCCATCTGTTTCCTCACACTCCTTTGGACCCTGTGCTGCCCTCTGAGGCCAAATTCCTTGGCTCAGGTACTGGTTTCAGGCCTATTGGTGGAGGTACGGGAGGCTCAGGGAAGGAGTTCCAGGCAGCCCTAGGAGGGAACGTGCCCCGAGAACAATTCACCGTGGTCATGCTGACATATGAGAGGGAGGAGGTGTTGATGAACTCTCTGGAGAGGTTGAATGGACTGCCGTACCTCAACAAGGTCGTGGTGGTGTGGAACTCGCCCAAGCCTCCTTCAGATGACCTCCTGTGGCCAGACATCGGCCTGCCGATTGTGGTGAGTGCTCCTTCAGTAGAATCCTCTAATTCATCAAACATACACATAAGCGTTTCAATGGTGTTGGTTTAGTAAGAAATACATCTCCCTCTAATCCTGTCTCTGAAATGCAAAAAAGTAACCTGTAACATTTCTGGTGTGTCAGAGATGGTGCACAGTCTGCTTAAGTACATTACATTGAGCTGTCTGGATCAGTAACTCTTTGGAACTCTGCTGGAGTCCATACAAATTACCAGCAGCTTTACTAAAAGGATGTGAAAAAAGTTTTGACGTCCATGCATAATAAAATGTGTGGTTTTGAATTAAGCCAGCAAAATAAAATATTCATGTAGTTCATGTTCACACCATTAGTTTGTGACAGCGGCTTTGTGGACAAGTGGTAAGTTGTGAGGAAAGAACTAATGAAGTGAACTCTGTATTTGTCAGTGCTAGAAGAGTGTGTGGGGCTACCTGGCAGCTTATATGTTTATTGTATGGCACATGTGGAGCATGAGGGGTGTCCAAAGGTTTAGATGCCCCTGGTCATAATTTCTGTTAATACTAATTTTGGGTACCCTACATGATCAACAGTAAGTAGCCCCCTCCGTTGGCATTTATCACAGCTTGTAAACACTTTTTGCAGCCAGTTAAGAGTCTTTAATTTCTTGTTTCGGGGGATTTCCCTCATTCTTCCTTGCACAAAGCTTCTTGTCTAGTGAAATTCTTGGACTGTCTTGCATGCACTGCTCTTTTGAGGTCCATCCACAGATATTTGATGATGTTGGGGTCAGTCTAATCTGCAAAATGCCTTTTAGAGATCAGTTCATCTTCTAGTCACTTAACTATTGACAGTAGCCGAAATTTTGACCATCAGTATATTTATGAGAACAATGGATCAAATGGCTGTGCATGTGAAAAGGGTTGCCACAGCGAATTTTAACTCGCCTTGGGGAATGAGAATTTTAACATACTATTTTCAGTCTCACTGTTCTCATGAGGGTCATTTTCAGCCATAGAAGGCAGCTGTATTCAGTAAAAACCTCCCAAAACTCTCTGTACGCTACCTGCCAGCACCAAACCAGTAGTTAGCCACTAGCAGGTGAATGTAGTAGAGCACTTAGCACTAAGTAGACAGAGCTAAAAGGAGAGTGATTATTGGACTTACATTTGCCAGGTGGCCAGAAACACAAATTGAAATGAATGCTAATGTTGCTTTGTTGCATCTCCTGGATGTTTAAAAAGTCAGCTCTTTTCTAACAAGTTCACAATATTGACTTCAAAGGTGATAGATAAGATGTCAATCTTACCCCTGCAGGTGGTCCGCACAGAAAAGAACAGCCTGAACAACCGCTTCCTTCCCTGGGACGCTGTGGAAACAGAGGCCATTCTGTCAATTGATGACGATGCACATCTGCGACATGATGAGATCATGTTCGGGTTCAGGTCAGTGATGGTCACAGAGTATATGAGACTGTAGGGATTTGCCTAAGAGAAACAGTCTATAGACAGAGTTTAGACATTTGTCATGATTTATTGCATTTGACAGTTACAAATATAAAATATTAGTTAGATAAGAACTCACCTTTTCTAAAAATACTGTAATTGCAAAATACAATTAATTGATTGAACATTTAATAATAACAGTTGAACACAAAAACACAGTAAAAGAGCAGGGAGAGTTTCATTTCCCTTAAAATAAAAATGCAGAAGCATCACATTCCTGAAAAGACAGAACTGAACCAACCATGAGAGACTGAATCAGAGGAAATGAAAGGAAACATGCTGTCAGTGCCTTGTATTTATGATTCATTTGCTAATACTGTACTCAGATAAGCTGAACGTGAAGGCCATGTTTAAACCAATTAAATGATCAAGTATGCCGTCGTGTTATTTTTGTGCCCCGGCCCTCCCTCTCTCAGACTCGTCTACGACTCGCTGCTGTAGCAGCTTGTCCGGGCAGGCAAAAATTGGGGTCATTTGTCATGAATTATCTCGGCTCCCCCAGAATTACCCAGGAATGTTTCCTCACCTCCACTCTGGCCAAAGAGGCAAAATTACACAGCAGCTGCCTGTGTTAGACTTTTAAGTGCTCTCATTTGAGTGGGATGGCTTTGGGATTTCTTGCATCTTCTCTGTGTGTCGAAGGAATTTCAAGTGTCTAATCAGATAAACTGAAACACTTTTTTTTTTTTTTTTTCAAAAGACTTTTTTTTTTTTTTTTTTTTTACCAGTGACAGGGCAACAGTATGTGTAAACAGTGACATTTTGGTTTTAAATATTATATAAAAACTGTCACATACTCGAACTAGACAACAAAATGGTTACTTAATTACCCCCAAGAGGCAAATAGCTGTCACATTGCTTATATAGATGACAAGTAACAGATGGATGTAAAAGCGTGGCATATGCACAGACAGACACTTGGGGAACCAAACTGATGACCATAAAGAGTAACATCTCTACAAAACATGCATTTAATTCTGCACAGTCAGTCTTAATTAACTGATTGAAAATGAGGGATGGTGCTCACTTTGCGCTGTCTGGCAGAGTGTGGCGTGAAGCCAGGGATCGCATCGTGGGTTTCCCCGGGAGGTATCACGCGTGGGACGTCAACCATCAGTCCTGGCTCTACAACTCCAACTACTCCTGTGAGCTCTCCATGGTCCTGACAGGAGCTGCTTTCTTCCACAAGGTCAGATCTTCTCATCCCCCCAAAAAACAACCGAATCAGCCGAATTTATGTTTTTGCTGTCTCGTATCATTCACACGTTCCCCTGTGCGTTGTGTTTTTGTAGTACTACGCCTATCTATACTCCTACGTGATGCCCCAGGCCATCAGGGACATGGTGGACGAGTACATAAACTGTGAGGACATCGCTATGAACTTCCTGGTGTCTCACATCACCCGAAAACCACCCATCAAGGTCAGTGACGGAGCACGTGTTCCGGCTGCGCTCAGCTCAGCATCGACGAACTTTGTGTCTCCCTCAGGCCCCGGTGTATTTATATTTTTGCCCACTTAGCCTTTCCATTACTCAAACTGACATATCCAATATTCCACACAAATGATAAATCAAAAACACAAGATCGAATTGGTGCGTTACGTCTGATTTTTTTTCCTTCTCCCCCCCAGATTTTTATTGGAAGGACATTTATTACCAGAGTGCATATTTATGGCTAGACAAATAATTATAGCAATCAAGCCAAGGAAGCTGTTGGAACAGAAATGTCATTGCAGCCCTGAGTTTAAGGTCTTTTTGATTTAGTGGGGTGTTAATATTCAGGGTGTTTCAGAGGGGAATTAAGGACGGCTTTGATGGAGTGTGTTGCATGACAGCAATTCACTGCAAGGAATAAGCCTTGTGAATAATGAATTTGGGGCAAATTTGAATGTGGAGTTGTTCTAAATGGTGAGAGACTATATTTCTCTTTTAGTCAAAATAAGACAAATAAAATAGAAAATAAATGGCTTTTTATGCATCACTAGTGATAAATTAACAATCAAACTCAGTTTAGCCTTTTCTTAATTGACCATTCGCTAAGCCCTGTCCCCTTTACATAACAATGGCAGATTTACCACTTGAAATATGTAGTGACTTTTAAAAACAATGAGCCTTTTATTTTAGAGAGGGGAAGACAAAAGCAGGTTTCTCATTTCTAAGCAATGACAACGATTTTGTTTATTTATTTTCAAACAGTATGTTCTCACTTTTAATGTTACAAAACATAATGCAAAAAACATGCTGCTTAATTCCTGTGTTCTTGTTATTTGGGAAGGCTCAAAAAACAGTCTTATTATGCCACTTTAGCAAGTTGAGAAATCCAACTGCTGCTTAATCTACCACATGTACAAATGGCACACAAATATATTTCAAAGTAAATACAGTATGACAAATTCACAGACTACCTCTCACTCTGTCTATGTTAGGTAACGTCTCGTTGGACTTTCCGCTGTCCCGGCTGCCCTCAGGCTCTTTCACACGATGACTCGCATTTCCACGAACGCCACAAGTGCATCAACTTCTTCGTCAAGGTGTACGGCTACATGCCACTGCTGTACACGCAGTTTCGCGTGGACTCTGTCTTGTTTAAGACTCGTTTGCCCCACGACAAGACCAAGTGCTTCAAGTTCATCTAGCATGGGCCTGAGTGGCCCAGCAAAGAGCCAAAAGCAGAGTGGATTGAAGGAAGTATTTAACAGAACAGCACTGCGAGCAGTGATAAAGACGGATGGATGGGCTGCCAGATAAAAGCACAGACAGTTTGGGGTTAGGATTTTGCCCAGGGGGATAGACGAGTTAACCTTAAAAGCTGTTGGCTTGTGGTCTAATCCACAACTCTACTGAAAATCTGAAGAGTGGAAGCTGAAAGGGACCACTGCCAACAAAATAAGCCTTTTCAGTGGATCCTCCTCCTTTTTCATGTTCTTCAATCATGCTCAATCATCAACCACTACAGATGTCATTTGCACCTCTTAACGGCCTGCTGAGGAAAGAGGGCGGTTGTACACAGTGTACAGAAACTCTCCCACGATAAACCCTACCTGACAATGGAGCTCTCGGTTACTGAATCACTGACGGATTGGTGTCAGGCTGCGTTCAGCACAGCAGCCCGTTGACGATTTCAGCCGGGAGAGCAAAATGTGGCGACGGCACACGGCTGCCGCTGTGCTTTTTTTTTGTTTGTTTTCCATTTACAGTTACAAACTGTACTTCTTGTACATGTACGTGAGAGAAGCACTGATGGTCAGAAGTATTTTATTGAACAGTCTTTCTTTTTTAAAAAATAATGTCGTTTAAATGTGTAAATCTCTATGTCGAACGAACATTTTCCAGAACCTCTGCCTGTGGGAGATCAGACACAGACTTGTTAGTCTGAGAACGAGACAGGACCTCGACTGAAGAGTTCAACAGGTTGGCCCAATCGTGTTTAGTAGTGTTAATGTGTTCAAGAAGGAATTCACTTCAGCGGTCACCATAATGCCTCAAATTTGTCATGAAAACCAGCCACCATGTTGTCATTTTGTTATGCTTACAGGATGTGCGCTCTCTCATGAGTGTCGGCCTGTTTTTTATGCTATAGGGTGTTTACTAATGTTTGTAAAATTGGTCCGAGGTTGAAGTAGTCATGTTTAAATGTAATAATATTTACCAATCAGCGGTTAAAGGTCAAGAATCACAGATGCCAAAAGCAACAAAAAATAGGTTTGGATGTCTAATTAGGTTGTAATTATAAAGAAAGTCTTCACTGGAGTTAAATGTACTATTAGGATTATGGTAAAAATTACAGATTTAAAGATAATAGTTTGACATTTTTTGGGGGGGGGGGACATAATTTGTCTTCTGGCAGAGAGTGAGAAGATCAATACCGCTCTCAAATCAGTCTTGTTAAATATGAAGCTGCAGCCAGTAGATGCTTAGCTTAGCTTAGCTTAGCTTAGCTTAGCATAATGACTGGAAATGGGAAGAAACAGCTAGCTTGACTGTACAAGGGCAATAAAACCTGCCTACCAGCACCTTTTGAAGCTTTTTAATTAACATCACATCTCGTTTGTTGAATCTGTACAAAAAAAAACCAAGTTGTTTCCCTGTTTCCAGTCTTTATGCTAAGCTAAGCTAACTGGCTGCAGGCTGTAACTTTGAGCCTTATATTTAATGTTCCGTTACGAGAGCAGTAAGGATGTTCTGATCTAATGAATTAATCTATTTCCCAAAATGTTGAACTCTTCTCTTTAATACTTTGCCAGTTCTGGCTTAGCAACAGAAGTATTAGACATGTCCTTCCATGTTCATTTCACCCTCCTGTGTAAGACTTCCCCAGCTCAGACAGAAAGGTCACTTTACAGTGTCGCCATATTGGTTTCACTTTGTTTTTTGTTTTTTACCATTGCTTGATGAATGTTTTCTTTGCCAAATAGGTACGATGTCTGCTGCTTTACAGTATCATTTTCAGGGTGCACAGTGTGAATGAATGCTAAAGGGGATGCAGTCTGGTACACCGATATCCACTCTGCATGGTACTTTACCAGGAGTCAATCCATTGGCGCCCTTCCCATCATGTATTATAAATCCAAAGTCCTTTATTTGACCTTGTCAAGAATCAATTCCTGTAATCTGAACAAACGATTAACCTAAAAAGATCCCTTTAAAAAAGTTATTGAGATGAGTTTAGGGCCTTTTTTCCCAAAGTAGGTTCTAACTGTGAGGATGCTTTTATGAAACAAAAACTCTCATAAGTCCATGGTTCCTGTATATTTATTGAATATATTATTAAAAAAGATTTTTTTAAACTGATAATGACACACTCAATAAAATGACAAAACATTGTAGTTTATGATTCCTAATCGCATAGAGGTTCCAACCTGACTGAGCCGTTAGCTAGGAAAACTAGCTTGTGCCACTGAACGTTTGAGGGGGAGCTTAACTGACCTGAGAGCAGCACTCAGGCAGCACAGTGACCTCGTTCTTCGAAAGGTCAGTCCAAAACAGAATGTCACAAACTGAGCTTCTGCAACAGTCACTGCACAGTAAAGTGTCTTTGAAGCCAAATCGTTACCTGCTCCAGGTGCTTTTGCTGCTGCTGCTGCTGCTGCTCTCCGGCTCCTCCAGTCAAATATGAACATATTGGATTGTGCAGTTTAGCTAAAAGGGATAAAAAGTCAGATTCCTAATTACTTGTTTATTATTTGTTAATCGTAAAATGGCAATAAATCTCAAACAAATCCAAATCAACACCTCTGCTGCAGCAGACTTGAAAAGCCAGCCTGGCTCCAAACCCCCCTGCCACATCTGAACACTTTTATTGCAGCTCCAGGGCCTCATAATTACCTGGCTGACTCTCAGCCTGTCCTCCGGCCATGGATGGGGTCGGCTGGTATTTTAGAAGCTCACATTCCTCCAATCCCTGGTTTCCCCCCCTCTAGGATCTGTGGCACAGCTGGTTTTCCGTGGCCCAGAGCAGGATAACTTTCCCTGGAAGGCTGCAGTCACTCTGCTAGGTGTAAGGAGTTGTGAAACTATGTGCTCCTGGGCCTGATCCACAACCGTGGGCCAGGCTCCAGCCACCTGCACCGCTGCTTGAGCTGTACCAGACTGATGACAGCGTCAAACACACCATTGAAGGCCAGATAAATGGAAATAAAACTCTCAACATTGTTAAAACATTATCTGACTTCTGGCCTCATTCTTTTCTCATTTTTTTTTTACAAAACGTATTCAAGCACCCTTTGATAATAGTGTAAGAAGAGTCAATCAGAACATTATTGATTGACCTTTTGGAAAATAGGTTTATTTTGCTTTCTTGTCAAGAGTTAACTTATTTGATGAAATAACTGGTATCATTTTTGTATCTATGGTTAAAAAAAGAAGCTATGGCTTGCTAGATAGCTTAGCATAAAGACTTAAAACGAGGCGAAATGGGAGGTCTGGCCACCTTGAAAGCTCACGTATTAACATGTTACATATCTTGTTTAATTTATTAAAAACTGTGGAAGCCCATTTGCAGCAATGTGAACAAATGAGTAACCTTCTCGAGATGACTGAATATCTCAAAATGACAGTAGACCACTTAAATTTCATGGTTTGTGAATCCACATCTAAAGTAAAGCTTTTTTAAAGCCATCTATTTGTGTCTGCTTGAGCCACTTGCTTCTGTTGCCTTGGTGCAACATAGAAACAACACATAGGCCTGCGTAAATTTCAATAATGCTTTTCCTTATTTTGAGCAAAGTCATTACTGTGAGAAAGTTTATTTTCAGATATTAAGTCATTATTTCAAGGAGGTTTCTTATTGTTATCTCTTTTTTTTCCATCATCATTTTGGCAAAAATGAGCTTCCATTTAAAAAAAAAACTGTAAAAACTGTTTATGGGGGTTATGGGCCAGACTGTTCCTTGGCAACTAGCTGAGACTCCAGGAAGTTACTGGCCCCGGCATGAAATCATCTCGCACATATCCCCCATAACACGACTCATTTTTTAACCCATAAAACAAAACGAAGCTTTAAAGGTGTTGGTGGGCAGAGTTTGTCAGACTGACTGTTTACACCTGATCTCAGTCTTCAAGCCAAGCTAACAAGCCGTGGTTTCACATGTATCATACAGACATGAGAGTGTTTTTTATTTAACCCTACAAAAAAGCAAATAAGCATATTCCTTAAATTGTTGTAACAAGTAATGCTGGTTATGCACAAATTGTGCCTGGACCCAAACATAAGCCAAACTCTTATTCCCCGCTCTGCAACAAACTGTTGAGAAAGTCAGAAATTGTTTATCTGGTAGGAATGCTACACATCTGCTTTCCATTCATCTGATAATGAGTAAAATTTGACTTTGTAGAAATTTGCAACACTGAAGGGACGAGGTGTGGCTGAAGCACCCAAACCCCAGAGGAGGGGTTCAGCTCTGACATCACTGGGACGAGGAGGGAGAAAAATGCGCCCCACACCCGTCAGCTTCAGCCAGCAGAGAGAGGAGAGGGTTTCATACTTGTTCCTGAAACGCGGGTGTGGCTGTGTAGCCGACAGTAGTCTTTTTGGGGATTTTCTGACTCATAGCTTTTTTTTGCTTGTGATGAGAGTTAAAGATTGGCTTTGTTCCACATGAGGACGGCACAGGTAGAACCGGATTTCACACACTTCTGGACAATGTTTTCATTTAATTGAACCTTTATTTAATAACACATCTTCCATTCTTTTGTAATGAGAAAATATGATTTTTACCTTTTTTTTCCTGTGATTCCATTTTGCCACTCCAACTCGCTTCACGGCCGACTCAGCCGAGGCTGTCATCGGCACTGCCTCACAGAAACAGGCTGCGCAGGCTTTTGCATATTCCTCCTCAGCGGGAAGCACCGTGTTTCTACATGAATGAACATGGCTGAGTTGTCAGAAGGCTGAATGGTGAAAGAAGCTCAATCTGTATTACACAGGAAAGGAAGCTGCTCTTTGATACCAGTGGCATGCAGAGCTGTGTCCAATTCTGTAAGAGACTCGGCGAGAGCGAGACAGAATTTCATTCCTCTCGTTTAAAGTGGCGTCAGATGCATAGTGTACTGAGTTATGCAAGACCACAATAAAAAAAAAAAAGATCTGTCTTTGTGTAACATACCCCAGAGAGACACCCATAAAACTGGTAAACCATTTGACTGATAATCCAAAAACATAAAGGATGAAACCAGTGACTTGATCTTGCATAATGTCATGTGCATGTAAACAAACTGTACAAAGCATAGCTTATAAGCGTAGTTGCAGCATGTTGCAGGCCCTTTGTAACAGTCTTTTCATCGCCTTCTCTTTTGTCAATGGCTGTGATTGATAGAGAAATGTCTGGTATGCTGGTGGCAGCTGAAGTCCAGAAGACACAGGGAGGAGTCTGCTCGTCCTGGACCGAGCACTTTGGTCCAAGATTCAGAGATGGAAAACGTTTGGAAGAGTCTTTTTAACATTGTCCTGTAAACAGTTAAGTGTACATGCAGGTTTTGCTGTAGGCAGAATTACTGGAAACACTTCTGTTCTCGGTTAGTTCGGCGATTAAAATGTCACTAATTTTCAGTCTGCCGTCGCCTTTTTCTGTCAATAAAAAGGCCGGAGTTGGAGCTGGAGTTCAGACGTCTACCAATTAAATCTGTCTGCTTCGGAGAAAAGTGGCAGATTAAAGGGTGTTCATGCAGACTCTGGCAGTGAAGACTGGGAACCCATGCCTGTCCTCACACCTGTACGCCGCACACACACACACATCACTCTGACTGTGACTGCTCTCAAAGTAACTTCAGTCCTGGTTGCTCTCCCTCCTATGTGTCTGTCAGCGTGTGCCAGTGGCAGACCTGCTGTCCCTCCGCCTCCTTCATCTCCGTCCAGTGGGCCTGCTGCTCCTCGCTGGAGCTGTTGAGGCCCAGGGAGACCCAGCCCACCCTCTCCCTGGGCCTCATGCTGCTCCGCCGGCAGAACACCGACAGCACCAGCGACACCTCGGACAGCTGGAAGAGCGCCACCTGGAAGACGAACGTCTCCTTGTAGGTGGGGTTGGGCTGGCCGCGGCACACGGCCGTCTTGCACTTGGACATCTCTTTCCCCTTGGAGTCCAGCATGGTCAGCTTCACGTAGGTGTCTGAAAGGAGGTGCAGGGAGAGAGGTGAGAGAGTGCCATCAAGTGGTTGGATATCGGTATTGCAGCATTCAATACAAATCTGTGCAGGAGAGGTTTTAATGAGGAGCACATTTCTCTTCTTGTGCTCTGATCAAAGGGCCATTTAAACCTCTGAGGCAGAGTCAATGTATGGAAGCAAATTAATACTGTGTGTCTCAGTGAAGACCTGGATTAAAGACCAGTGCTGTACATTAGAATGTGTGTGTTTTAAAGGTTCAGTTCATGAAAATTTCTCAGTCACCCCTACTGATATCTGGCCATGAAGACATTCTCTAGTTTTATATTTAGTTTTATAAGACAGTGGCTGAGAGTTAACTGCAGTTTCAATGCTAAGAGTACCACAAATCGGACATATAAAACTTTTTTGTGGACGTCTCACTAGTGTAAAGTGAGAAAACACGTTGCTGTGGAACTTGGATGAACCAAAAATGTTGCGTAACAAACAAATATTTTGAGTGTTTCAAAGTTCTCCACCCAATGAACCAAATATGAAAATACTTCTAACGCTGATTATCCAGAGATTACATGTAATTCACTGCTGACTTACCTCTCATGATGTAAAGCTGCCCCCCTACAAAGTGTTTTATACAACAGAAGAGACCATCTGTGGCGCACACCACGGCACACAAGGTTGGAAAGAAGAAAGAGAGGAGGGAGTGAGATTTAGCAAAGATTGTAATGTACACCAGAAGGTCAGCTTTCATGGGAACTCGGACGAGCAGCAATTGCTTCGGCATCATGGCTTTAATCACGGAGGTTATTGAAAAGCTGGTGCTGATTCCAGAGAATCAAATGTAATGGTGCGCAATTTGTTTTTGTTGCATGCTCCTGGGAGTCTTGCCCATCTGTTTTGCCAAAACAATTGCCTGGAGTATCGGCACATTTGGGGAAAGGCACATCACAAGGGAGAATTTGACTGAAAATGAAAATTGACATGTCACTCAGCTCCTCATTCCAATCTGGCCCCAAAGCCAAGAATTAAAAGGATTTAACATGGAAGCTTTTGTACGTACTGACGGGTTTATCAGACGCTGTGGTTTTGAAGTGGCTTCCCTGGATAACCTCAGCAGATAGCTGTCCCGTGGCAGAGTTGTAAATGAGACCCAGGAGGATCTCTGGCAAGGAAGAGTCTTCGGTGGAGCGATAGGACAGAGCTCCGGCGCTGCGAGACACGCTCACCACGGAGCCGCAACCCTTTCAACATGAAACAGAGCGGGACAAAGAGAGAAATGCATCAGTTTGTACACAGCTACAAAACAGAAGGCATTCCAAGGTAGCCTGGCCTTCACCTCACCAAATTACCAAACACTGCAATGAGGTTTTCTACAGATGTTCATGGTCCCCAGCAGATGCACCTTACAGATGTGGTGATCTAATTTTCCCTCTGTTTGTGGCTTTGAGTTTATATGTGGAGTACTGAAATTGAAATCTGGCACAAACATTCTTGCTCCACTAATTGTAATAATTTTGGTGATCCACTGACTTTACATCTAGCGCCATCCCCTGGTCAGTTTGAATTTGTCCAATACCTCGGTCTATGACTGAATACCTGCTAAACTACTGACATGAGCATCAAGCTTCAGTTGTACTTTTGTGCAAATCAGCGATGATGTGAAGACTCATTGAAAAAGTGAATCATATGATACAGTGAAAATTAATCAGCAGCTATTTTTATGATCAATTAATTGTCATTTTCCCAGCTTCTCAAACAAAACAGCACATCTGAGGACCTCAGCTTGGGCTCTGGGAATGTATGATGGATCTTTTTCACAGTTTTGTACTTTTATTGACCAAAAAACTAATTGATTTATTAATAAAATAAATAATAAGATTAATCAATAATAAAAAAAGATAAAGTAGTGAAATAGTCCTAGAAGAAGTCCTAGACTAATTTGCAGTTGAAAGAAGCAGCTCTACAGTTGATATATTCATTGCCAAACCAACATCCCAATGCCTCAGAGAAAACTGCACAGTACAAGATGGAAATTCAGGAAGTGTTCTCACTGTAAGTTCAGAGCCCGGCTCCAGCGTGACAGGCAGAGCGATCTTGCCCTGCAGGTTGAGCTTAGTCAGGTAGAACACCTTCTCTCCCAGGACCTTCTCTTTTTTCATCCGCCTGATGCTGTACAGGCGGAAGCGAACGGCGTAGTCCCCCAGGGCCTCCTGTTCCACCCTGGAAAACTTGAATGTCTCCGTGAAGACGGGACACGGACCCTTCTGCACGCCCGTCTTGGCCCGCTGCTTCTTGGTGGGCAGCAGGACCAGGTGGACCTGCCAGGCGATGTTGCCCGTCTGTTTGAGAGCAGGAATGTCTGTTGCCGCCGTGACGGTGACGGCCAAATACTGCTCGCTGGAGTCGTACTCGAAGGCCACGTCCAGCGTGCCGTATTTGGCAAGTGGCTCTGGCTCATAGGCTGTAGGGAGTTGAGGACCAGAGCCATCCTGAATGGAGTAGAGGGAGAATCAGTGGCATAGTGAAGGAAGAGAGATGAAAGAATGTGCTTTGTTAACTTCCTCCTGATCCTCAGTTAATTTACTTCTGTCCCAGTAGATCTGAGTCAAATATGAGGAGTTAAGTCATATAAATGTTTAAGAAAATTTGAATTTCAAACACAAGACAGGGTTTGTTTTAGCTTTCCGGCACTGATTTAAAGCTTTAAATGATTTTCTACTTAAAAAAAAAAAAAAGACAACAAGTCAATTTAAAATTATTTATCACCAGCATTTTATGTCCCAAAGCTGTTGTGTTTCCTGCTCAGCGTGTGTTGTGACAAGGACAGGCCAGAAAATGTTTTGGGGAATAGAAAGAGAAGTGAAACATTTAGAAAAAAATGCAAATGAGCTCCTGACACCCCTGGAGTTAATTAATAAAACAATAAATTATTCAGCAGCAGAGTGTTGTGCAGCAAATGGTATTTTTAGAGTCTAATTAGAAACATATTTTCACCTCGACTTTAGTGTTCGGAATAATCACCAATAAACTCCCTGATTTATTATTGAAAAAGATACTGTGAGAAGAACTGTTGTGTGCTGCTTCAGGACACAGATGGGAACACGCAGTGACCTTGGTCTCACCTCTGGTCCCAGCACGGCCGTACTGTCGCTGGGTATGTCCTCCTCACAGCCTTTGTTGAGGTAGCTCTCGGTGTCCTGCTCCACGCTGGCCTCACTGGAGCAGCGGGGGCTGTCGCAGCGCTGCGGGGACGACCCCCTCCTGACCCCTCGCTCCGAGCGGGAGCGAGAGGACACGCGTGCCACCGAGCCCTCGTCCTGGTACGGAGGAGGCTTGTGCTCGCTGAGGGAGGAGTCTTTCTTTATTCTCTGGATGCTGCCGGCTGCAGGACAGTCATGGAGAGGGAGACAGAAGGGGTAATGTGATAGGAAAGGTGTGTTACTGGAGACATACTGTGCTTTCATTATGTATTGAACATACAGTCCAGCACAGAGTCAGGTTAACCTGTTAAACTGTGCCGGACCCACAGGTGAGTCCATCCTTTCAAACCAAAACTAGAACTCACAGAATTATTCTTTAATTTCTTCAACTTTTCAGAGTTTTACGAAGCAAATCTTCACGTAATGATGTAGCCAAGAAAAAAAATGGCATCTTGAGTTTGAATATTTTACTGATTAGTGATTATCTTCATATATATCACATAGAGAATAAGTGACTATATGTTTTTGTATAATGTAATATTTCAGTTTAAAGACAATTACAGGAACAGTCAATATCACTTCAAATCCATCTACCAGCACCTCCCAGATATGGCCAAGAAGAAGTGCAGAACAAAACACCTTTTAAAATCACAAATTCTTGTTTTTACACTTTCAGTATTGTAGCTGTTTTCTCCTGCTTCCAGTCTTTATGCCAAGGTGAGATAACTGTCTGCTGGCTCCAGCTTCATATTTAATTCATATTTATTTGCAGACAAGAGAGAGGGATCAATCCTCTCATCTAACTCTCTGCAAGAAATCAAATAAAGGTATTTACCATTACACCAAACTGTGCTTTAAGATGAATTTTAAGCAAGTCAGTCATTACAGAAGCTTAGAATAAATTCCCCTGAAACTTCCTCATAATAAATGTATTCACAGGAAAAATAAATAAATAAAAAAGATCCTATATAACTCAATAGAGACTCAGTATAAACTACTGTAGGAATATCATGAAAACATGACAGGGACCTACAGTAACAGGAAGTGTAAGATGGAAAAATATCTCAGTCATGTAAATGTCATTTTTAGTTGGTGCAGCATCAATAAAAAGTCAATGTATGTATGAAAAAAACTAACAAACATCTTTATTATAATTATTTATGTTACGTCTTTTGTGCTCTATTATTTTATCTAATTCATTCTGTGTCTTTTATATGTGTTGTAGCCTTTATATTTAATGTTCTACAGCGTATATGTTGCTGCTGTCTTGACACTGCTGCAACTCCTCCTGGTTGAATAAAACAATGTTGGACACGAGCGCAGGACACGTGCTCGCCCTCACCGTGTTCACTGGAGGCTTCGCTGCTGTAGCCTCCTGCCTCAGTGGACTGTTTGCGCTTGTTGCTCCACACAGAGGTCGTGTTCTGCTGGGCCGCCGCCTCGGGGTCTTTGTCTTCCTCGCTGTCTGATAACACTCCCTCTGGACAGAACACATGGAGATTCTAGTTCAAACATTGGGTTTTTATCTCACAGAACATAGTAGAGTGATGAAGAGCAAAGATGCTTGAAACACTGAAAAGGGAATTTTAGGGTAAGATCAGATCATGATTTCAAATATTTGAGGAGTTTGAAAATAAGAGAAGAAGAAGAGGCCCAGGTGGTGAAACAGAAGCCGCACACCATCTAACCTTTGCCTTTCTTTTTCTTCTTGCTTTTCTTCTTCTTCTCCTTCTTTTTCTCCTTTTTCTCCACCTCCAAGGATTCATCCGATTTCTTCAAACCCTCCTTCCCTCCTTTCCCCTTCTTCTTGTCCGACTTTTTCTTTTTCACTGGTGAGGAAGATCTGGAAAGCTCCGCTTCTTCCTCATCATCTCCCTCTCTCTCCAGGCTGTCCTCCATCACTTCCTGTCCTTCTTCCTCTTCTTTTTGCTTTTTCTGAGGATCAGGTGACGGAGGAGCTTCACTGCAGTCGTCTCTTTGCTGAGCAGCAGACTGGTCTCCGCCGTCACTCGCCTTTCTGTCTTGTCCACTGTTGTCTGTTTCCTCCTCTTGCTCTCCATCTTGAGCCTCCTCTTTGTTTTTCTGTGACTTGGCTTCTTTCGCCAGCTGCTTCTCTCTCCTCTCTTTCCTCCTCTGCTCTTTCTTCTCCTGCAGCTCCTTCTCCTCTTGCTTCCTCTTCTCTTCCTCTGCTAACTCGGCTTCCGTCTTTTTGACTCGCCAGCATCCGTCCCTCCATTCCCACTCCAGCTGGCTCGGGGCGTGCTCCGCCTCTGTAGTATCGCTGGCCTGGTTGGCGTTGCCTGTTTCTGGCTCTCTAGACATTTGCCACATGCTTTTACTGCTGGCCTTGCTTTCCTGTGCTGTGGAAGTCTGACCAGCCTCCTGACCACTGTTTTCCCCATCTTCCTCATCTTGCACTTTGTTTATGATAGTGGTGACCTGCTCCGTCAGTTGGTCGCTGACGGCGTAAGTGACGTCGCTGACGGCGTTGGCCAGGTCGTCCACGCGACTGCTGACCGAGTCCAAGATGGAGGTAATGTTGACAGATGGGAGGTTGGTCTGGAAGCTCTTGAAGAAGGCCATCTCTCAGCCGGGGATCCAGTCACCACGCTGACCACTAGATTAGCTCATCAGAGGCACTGACACGGACATGTGGTTGTTAGCAGGGTGCTGTGGCAGCATCTCAGTGTGTGCTGCGACGAACACATGCACGCCAAACAATATGGTGACTGTAAAGATTAGGATAAATGTTTCATAACAAGAGGCTCATGCTAAGACATTATAATAGGGTTTTTAGGAAGCAATCACAATAAAATGTAGATTCATTTATGATAACTGCAACTCCAAATTACATTAAAAAATTACAGTCTCAGTTTTTTTTTACACATTTAGTTCTCATCCTCCATGTTGTATTAACTTCACATTTCAGTCACGCTTCCTGCCTTCCTTCCTCCTCCATCATCTGGCCCGTGACCCGGAAACTGATCATCATGTTCCAATCTTTTTTTTTTAAGGAGGAGAGAGGAAGCAAAGGTGTATCCTGTAATTTTTTTTTTTTTCACAAGACGACAACACAGGAGTGGCTGGCTGTCACATTATTGATGTATGTTCGTTAAATAAAACATATTGCGTGTGTAGAATTTGAATTATGAATTAATCATGAAAACGTGAGCATGCACTTTGGCTTATTCAGGAAAAATATGCAGACGTACAGTCAAGCATACAGAGATCTCACTCTGAAATGACTTACTGAACAAATTTTGTTTGCAAAGTTATGCTAAAACTCTCTTGTTTATATTCTTTCAATGAAAACTGTCTATTGCTATCATTGTTTACTGTGGTAACCAAGGTCTGTACCTCCCCTACACACCTGGGGTTGATTGCTTTTTTTATTCTCTATGAAAGCAGGGGGATACAGCTCTGTGGTACTCTGATGGTGGCAAAAATGCACCAGGATAAGAAAAAAAAGTTCAGCTAATGCTTGTTTTCAGAGTACTGTTTATCAGCAGGTGCCATTTTAACAGAGCAAAAATCCAAACATGGATCATAAAGATGTTTTTATCATGTCATGTCATTAGATGTGGATGGTGTTGTTACTATTGCCACAGAGATGCAATGCAGTATTATCAAAGATTTGTTTGAATATATGAAGTAATATATAGATTTAAGCCTGCAGCCTGGCAAGCTGTCATTTGCTTGCTTTTGATGTGGTTCCATATGAGACACATGTCTGAGGGTGAAAAACAGCAAGGGGAACTTCTTCATATAAAACCAGAACAAAGTCAGTAATCATCCTAGTGTGTGAGTGTGTGTGTGTGTGTGTGTGTGTGTGTGTGTGTGTGTGTGTGTGTGTGTGTGTGTGTGTGTGTGTGTGTGTGTGTGTGAGCTAAATCCATAAGCGCGTCAAGTACCTGGCTGGTTGTTCTTATAGCCACTGAGATGTGACAGATCCTCGGGACTCTCCACTGACAGCTTGTTGCTGAGGTAAAGAAAAAACAGAGCCATCAACGCCATGAAGGCTGCAATGGAAGACAGGACACCCAGAAGCTCAGGAGAGACTGAGGAGAAGAAAAAACAGGAGTGAAGAGGGAGGGAAGAGAGGAGATGGGAGAAACAGAAAGAGAGAAAACCAAAATTAGAAACAGACGAACACAAGTAATACTGATTATGGAGGTAACTTTTCAAAACAAAAGTCTTTTATTTTGAAGAAAAAAGTGTCTCCATTGCTATAAATAAAAACAAAAACAGATGGCTGCAAGCTAAAATATTCCATCTTGAGCACTTTTAAGGCTGTAAACAAAGCCACTTTGATACCACAAATACTTCTATTGATGATAAGCATCTTATATTGGAATCTTGCTATTCAGACGCTGCCTTGTCAGAGGAGCATTTGCTATTGTGCTTTTCAACAGTCAGTGTTTTTCCACTCTTCAAAGCCACACCAGATACAATCTACAGCCGTGTATGTAGGCCAACCATACTTCATGTAACCATGCAGCCCTGTTCTGCTGATGTGCTATTTTTATGAGAGCCTCAAAGGGACTGTATCTTACTGAAACCTAGACTCAGTAAACCAGCCAAACCGCACTGGGCCTGCACTTAATAGGCTGCAACACAGACAACACTGCAGTATAATAACGGAAGAAAAAGGCAAGTCGGTGGACAATGAAGCATGAACGACATTTCTAAAGAGCAAACGCCTCAGTGGAAAGGGCAGCTTGTAAAATGAACGGCGCTGCGAGTGAGGCTTTGTGATACGAGGTGCCTGAATTTCAATTTCAAGTATTTGAGGAGCATAATACCATTTTTTGTAATCCCACAATTACATAGATATATATACAGTGAATCCTTTAGCATTTCATTAAGTACAGTACATGTTCATGAATGTGAAGCTGCATTTAAAGAGTTTGGAGGATCCTGTTTTTTTAACCCCAAAACACAAACACAAAATTGTAAGGAATTAATTAAACTTTGTCTTTGCTCTAATATAATCTGCAAAAGTTAAGTTAATGAGTTTGCAACCTGCACCAATAACCTACCACTGCCTTATTCTAGTTTGCGTGGCTACATTAGAAAAAGGTCTTTTCAGGACGAGCAGATCCACTGTGCACTATTTTCTCTCTGTGTGGGAGCTGGTCCTGGATGCTATCAGAGTTTAGGCTCGCTCTATATTTGATACTGGATGCACACATACGTTCACCAAATGAATGTTAGTCCAGTGTTAAATAAAACGGTGTATTCCAGGACGCTTTGTCTAGTGAAGCAGACACAGCCCAAATGTCGTAGCATGTGGTTTGAAGCAGGTGCTCATTTCAGAAACAGGCATCATCACCAGTCACAGATTCAAGTGCTCAACAATGTGAAACCTGGTATCTCCCAGAGAGCACAAACGAGAGAGAGAGAGGGAGAGAGACTGAACTTATGGACAGACTTGTTTCACCACAACAGGCTGCCTGCTGCAGACGGCCGAAGTGATGCATGCTAAATTCCCCAAGAATGGCCAGAGAAGCAGGAGAGAGATAAGAGAGAGATGTGACAGCAGAGGCTTACCTTCTCTAAATGAATATCCTCTTTAAAGCCAGCTGTTGCCAAAAGCACTATCAGTACTCGTGCTGCTATACATAGTAAATGATCTAAGAAGAGGGGGAAAAAACAAAGTTGTCCCGCTCTGAATGTAATCCGACATGTAATAAATCCCTTACACTTAGTCCGGTCCAGCACTTGCCAGGCTTACGTATCAACTCTCACTGCTGACAGTTGTGTTGATTGAGCCGGAATGACCTCTGCAGCCACGGGCCGCCTGTCGAAATGAACAGCTCATGGCCCCGTGCCCCGGCCGTGATGACACTTCATACATGGCCCTGCTCTGTAAATGTCAACGACCGCTGAATAATTTAAACACCTGAGGTAACCTGAGCCCTCCATCAATGTACACTGGAAAGTGGAGCGGGAGCAAGCCGGCCTTTGAAACAGCTCACCCTAGTTATTTTTAATATAATACCCATCATTCTCGGGAAAGTCTGATATTTCTCTTAACGGCAGAGCAGATTAAAATGGATTTTTTTTTTCCATCTCGGCCACTTTCTCCCTCTTTCTCTGCCTTTTTAACTCCCCTCTTTCACCCCATCCCATCCTCTCTGACCGTGTGCATGTTCAATCTGTGTGTCTGAGCAGAATAAACCAGAATATATAACTGAATGAATCTGTTTTTTTCAGTGTGTGCACTGAGGCTGAAGTCAGGACTCTGAACCGAGCCTCAGGGTTCAATCTGTCGTTTTTTTCCCAGGTAATGATTCCGGCAAGCTGACTAACAAACATGAAAACACAACCAATGAAGCATTCATGGTGAAAACAGCAAATGAATAATAGCCTCAAAGAAATATCTCATTTAGATTTTTTTTTTTTTTTCAAATAAAACAAAGGGAACCGATTCTGTCATGGGTCTACATTTTTGGGACACAAGACCTGTCAAATTACCTCATTGTGAACATTAGCCTTCATTAATGTATTCATGTAAGACCTTATCCCACTTTTAAGCTTTTGGACTTGTGCGCACTTAACTTGGCTGTAGTTTTGTAGGGCATGCTTGTTTAAAAAGTAGGTAGGCAATCTGGATATGTTGCTTACACGTGGACCTCTGATACGAAACAAAACCTCCACACTGAATAAATCATGAACGCACAGCTGCCTTCTTTTGCTGAAGTGAGCCAAAACTCGATATGCTATGCATAATTCACACAGGCGCATTATGCTTTCTGAAGTCTATATAGAGAAACTTTCAACGCACCAAACTATAGTGGAAATTCACAGGAATAAGGGAGGTTTGGATTTGGATGGAGCAGTCTTTTGTGCTTTTAAAGTGATGTAATGAAATACAGCCGAGCATGCATGTAATTAAACTCAGACTGCAAACAAACACAGAAAAATGTACTTTAATGCAAATGCAGACACACAAGTTCAGGGACATGATGGTTGAACTGTGGCCTTACCTCGTCTGGCACAGATGAGCTCGTGAACACCACAGTTCCTCCCCCCTCCTGCCAGAGACAGATATGAAAAGTTGGGAGGTTAAAACATGATTCCATCTACTGAAGAAAACATATGTTCAGGCCTCAGGTTAGGGAGGCCGGCAGATGGTTACGACAATGGATATAAAACTGATTAGCCGGAACCAAGTGAGAAAACTCACAATCAAATGGTTAGTTTTGAACATCAAGTTAACATAAATGAACCATAACAAAGAGAGATTTTTGGAAAAAGGTGAGTGTAGAATATATGTGATGTTCAAGAAGTGAAATGGGAAGATTGATACCATTTTATAATTGTCTTTTAAATGTAAACCTGGAGGCAGTTAGCTTAGCATAGCACCAAGATTAGAAGCAGGTGGGTAGCTACAAGCAAACAAAAACCAAATTGTAAAAGACACATGTTGCTGTTTTATTGGGACTATTTCTTGGCCATGTTCATTACTGAGCTTTAGGGCTGTTTGTTGGTAGCCAGGCTAGGTGTTTCCAACTACTTCCAGTCTTTATGCTAAGCTAAGCTAGCTGTCTCCTGGTTCTGGCCTCATATGGTATAGGATAGATAGAGAGGTATCAACTGGGTTTTAATTATTTCCTGTTTTATTTTGTAAGTGAACGTTCTAAGGTGTGTTGAGTTACTTTACTTCCTGCCATTGTGATTACTGATGAGTTTCACCTGTTCCTCATTTCCCTCCTTGGTGTATTTAGTCTGGTCTCTCTTTGCCAGTTCGTCCTTGTGCCTTGTGTCAGGTTTCCAGCACATCGTCATGTTTATTCCTGGCATTTTGACCTTTTGCTTAATTTTTCCTGGCTCTCACCTGGTGTTAAACTTTAGATTCTTGCCTGCTCCCATCTGGACTTGTTTACCTGTTTGGACTGAAATGTCTAGTTTTGACCTTCACCTGCCTGACTATCATGTAAGCTTTGGTACTTTCTGTGTAAAATGAATTAGTGAACTAGCTCTGCCTTTGGTGTCTGCATTTGGGTCCTTTCCGTGTGTTCCTGCTACCTCGCTTGCACTATTGCAACAAATATTTGTTGCAATACCTAAACATACACAATATGTTTAGGTAGTTGTCAAAATAACTCAAGATGAATAAAAAGTACACTGTAAGCCATCTGTAATTATCTCGAAAGCTGCAATACCTTCAGTTACAATAGAATTTAATTGAATATTTCTCTCTAAAATTCTCAAAACTGTGTGTAAGTCCATTAACATAATAAATTATTTAAACTAAAATAAACCGTTAAATGAACGATAAATTCTGACCAGAAACCTAAAGTCTCTAATTGTTTATTTGGATTTTATTTATTAACCTTATTTTATAAAATATCTTAAAACAGTTTTTCATTACATGAAGACTGAAGTGATCTCTAAGAAAGAATTCAGATGAAGAAATGTTGAATAATATATATAAAGTGTGTTTCACCAAATTAACTTTTTTATTTTACATTATATGGAAATATAATGTATTGGATACTATTTTCAACCATTTTTACTTCAGGTTGTTACATTATCAGTTACTTTAATGCCCAGAGGATTATTTTAATGAAGGATACTGACTCTTATCTCGCTCACACACACTCGCACACCCAAAGGCTTATGCACATACACACACGCACTCACACATTATCTCTCTTGGCTCAACACTTAAGTATTTAATGATTCAGGTATCTACAGAGTGGCAGAAGCAGATTTTGGCTCTGTAACAGGAGGATTTTTTTTTCTACCTGTCTTGATATTCAGACACAAAATTTTACTCCCCTGAACTCCTCTCATACAATGTAAACAAATCATCCATGGGCTTAAAGTTTCCCCGCCCTCACATCAAGGATTGGACACTGAAAGTGGTCTGAGGTGATGACTCGATGCCAGTGCAAAGAGGAAAAGGCTCCGGAGCAGATTAGTCTTCTGTCACACAGCAGACCAATTCATTTAATGGTAGAGAAACTATTTGTTGGCTGTTCTTGCAGAGACAAAAAGTTTGCCAGAATTTAGCAATCAATAACACATTGGTCGCTGCTTTCCTTAAAAGCTCTGGTATTCCTGCAAGAAGGCAGTAATAGATGATGTTTTGAGTGTCTTCTTATAGAGTCGTGTAAAGCAAGCCCAGAAAAATGTATTACAAAAATAAGTTATGCTGCTCCTAAGGCAGTAGATTTTCCCAAGAGAAGGCCAGAGAGCAGTTTTTTCTTTCCGCTTTAAAAGCATCATTATGACAACGCTTTAATTATGGTTTTAAAATAAAACACGAGTTGCAATTATTTTTGGAGTATCTCTACTCGTATCTGTTTTGAATATATATATAATAATAATATGAGAATAACCTCTCAATTACTGAGTCACAACAATAAATCAAATTTAATCCAACTATGAAGTGCAACATAATTATGGCAGGCTCTTCCAACATCTGATAGTGAACAGGATTCACATTTAAAGACATCTTTTAAAATTAACTAAATTTAAATGTGTCTCATATTTTCACAAAAAAGTTCCATTACTTCAAATTCTTAAAATGAGGACACATGTGTTCTTCCTCCAGAACTGAATAATCCATTATCTGTAAATATCGATTACATTTAATCTATTATTTTTTAAACAGGTTTAACTACTACTGCAGGGTTTCAAGTTTCTACATCATACTGGAGTAAGCTGCATATTGAATCATTAAAAATCCTCCACATCTTAAATTCAGATTTAAGGTGAGCAAACTTTTCCCCTTCTGTAAATCAACATAAAAACAGCCTCTGCACATGCATAAGTCTACAAGATGAAGGTCAATCATCAAGTGAGGCAACAATAGGCAAAACACATATAGGGAACTTTAAAATTTCAATAAAGCTCTTACAACTACACAATTTAATTAAAGCCATCCATAATTACATTTTGATGGATCAAAAGTCAAATTTAAAATATGACCTAGTATAATCTGACTCTTAAACCTGAACCATGTAATTAAAGATACATCTATAATTCAGTTATGACTATATGAAATGTGAATACCACTGTACCACTTAAGTTAGGAAACCATCCCCCCTCTGTCAGGTGACCAATGAACCCCCCCTCTCAGGTGTCATGGTGTCACAAACAAACACTGCACGCTCGGCTGCACGTGACACAATAAGAAGTGTCCCCATAACGGGACAAAGCACCGACTCCATGAGTGTGTCCCTTCTCCGTGATGTGTCCCGGTCACTTTCACTTAAGACTCAAAGAGACACTTGTCCATCATCACGTAGGTTATTTTTTTATAGTGGCTGCACACATTTCCCATGAAGATTAGCGACAGCACGTGCACAAACCAAAATAACAACAGCGGAGTCATTTCGAACGTTCTTTTTTTTATGGGATCGATAATACTGAACCATATTCATCCGCCACGTGATGTAGTTCTGTAACAGTAACAAAGTAGTGACCATGTGATGCGGCACAAGTAGCAGCAGATTTTAAATTCAAGCCAATTTTTTAAAATATATATTTAAATAAATCGCCACAGCGTCACAATGGTGAGTTAATCCAATATTTCACAACCATCCTCAGAGCAGCGGGACGATCCGCATCTCTGCCCGCTTCAGCATCACTTCAGGCGGCTGAAGGGATCACAACAGTCCCGCAGCGGTGCGGGTGTCTCAGCATCATCCCCGCACCGCGTCCCACTGCGGTACTCACGGCCACATGCTACAAATATACCAGGTAAAAAAATAACAACATACTGGTGATTATAAAATGTGATTTTCTTAAATACAGCGTTCTTATTTTGTCCCAAGCAAAGTTTGACACGAGTCCCGCAGGACACCTGAGAGCCAGCACCTACCGTCTATCGCCATGATGCTCCGGCCGGACTGAACCAACTGTGGGGGGGTCCGATGGAGGAGGGAGGTCATTGATGTGCCAGCCGACCGTGTGTGTGTGTGTTATTGTGATTGTGTAAGCATCTGCGGTGTTAATAAGTATGTAAGATATGTTACAGATAGATAAGATAAGATAAGATAAGATAAGATAAGATAAGATAAGATAAGTGAAGATCATCTTATCTGATCATCTTATCTTATTGATTATGTTTATCCTTAATCTGAGGATCTTTATTGATTCTTTTCAAAGTAAAAGATAATAAGAATAATATAATAAAAATGTTAATGATGATGATACTACGAATATTGCTACTATATTTATTACTTGCAAGAAGAATATGTATACTTATATATTATACAAATATACTGTAATAATAAGAGGTATGTGAAACTAAAATTAGAATAGAAGTGAAAAAAAAACTATGCGAGTGGCAATTAACTAACTATTAAGGTCAACACTACAAGCAGTTGTTAGTAGCAGGAATAATGATGATGATGATGAAGATGGTATAATGTTACTACTACTACTACTAATACTACTACTACTAATAAGTAGTAGTAGAAGAAGAACAAGAAGAAGTATAGTGATTTACTATACAAATATTCTGTAATAACAAGAAGAGGATGAGAAGAAGAAGAAGAAGAAGAAGAAGAACAGGTATATGAAACTAAAATAAGAATAGAAGTTAAAAAAAGAAAAACTACACAAGATACCAGATTACAAGGCAAAGTGACAGGGGTGTAGAAGCAGCAAACACATACACATACAATATGCTATGTGTATTACACGGTAATAGTAGCTGAAGCAAGAAGACCTTAAGATAAATAAAAGTACTCATTCTATAGTGAAATGGTCCCAAGATGTTTTTGGATTATTACAGATGCATTAGTGTGTAGGTTGCATTTTACTGATGTAGTTGTTTAAGGTAGCGCTAATTTTAACTACTTCGTTAACTGCTGGATAGTTTAATCTAGTATTCTCTAAGATCATCATATGTTTGTCTGAAATGTTGTGGAGCTGCAGTACAAAGTTGCATAAAATGGAAATACTGAAATAAGATACTAGTACCTCTGATTTGTATATAAGTACAGTACTTAAGTAAATGTACTTAGTTACATTTCACCACTGGAAACAATAAAGGATCAGGATGTTGTCTAATACATCACTGCATTCTTGGAGTGTCCACATACTTTTGTCCCAATGCGTTTGCCCTCAACCAACCAATCAAGTCCGAGTGATGCTCAGATCTGGTTGCGTCACAGAGGCCACGCCCACTCGGCTTTCCCTCAAGCACATTTCCGGAAAGTTTACAAACTGCAGCTGCCTCACCTTTTTTGTAGTTTGTGGAGGTTTTAAGACGTAAAAAAAAGTTTACAAAATGAGTGAAATCAAGCTAAACGATCCGGCTCAGGCTGAAGACAGCGGAGAAAAAGACTGGGCTGCAGCCAAGGCGTTTTTTGACAACCTCAAATCAAACAAACCCAGACCTGTGAGTGTTTTTCTCTCAGCTTTATTTCCATGTGTTCGTCCGTCAGCTGCTCACACCTCCTCCTGTTATAGCTTCAAAACAACCCTGCTGTTATTTATTTCATGTCCTCACTGCCTTCCCATCCTCTGACAGCCCAAACCCCAGTTTGCGGTCACCATCGCCGTCTCCTCCCGCACCCTCTTCAACATGGTGGCAGAGAGGAAGATCTATGAGGAAGAGGGGCTGGAGAAGTATGTGGCTCATCAGGTGGAGCATGAAAGCGAGCCTCTGATGCCAGGACCTGCTTTCCCCTTCGTCAAGGTAGGCCTGAGCCCAACCTGCTGCACACTGCTTACACACTGCTTGCTGACTGTTTACAGGTTGTTTGCAGGCTGCAGGGTGTGGTACTTGTCATCCATTTATTCAGCTTAAAAATGTTGACACAAGAAAAAAAAAACCTGCTTTACAAACCCAGATGATCTTTGATAATGGAATGCAGTTTTCCTCAAGTTCATCTAAAGTCTGGTGCTGAGATTATAAGACACATTGCACTCAAGGCCACACCTCAAAAAGTCATGTAAAAGCATGTATTTGCCTGCACGGTCAGATCCACGGCAATCAAAAATCTGTTACTTCCTTAAAGTGAAAATGGGAGTCATTCATTCTTTCAGTGGCAGATATCAGGAAGCCATGCCATCCGACTTTGATACAATGGAGATTCCTTATTCAAAGAACAACTAACCCAGGCTTTCCTGTGCTGCCAAATATGAGCAGTGCCAGGCCAAAATAATCCCTGTCAATTATCTCCTTCAAAACTGATCGCACCCTGTGATTGTAAAATGACCTGGTATTCCTTGTACAACTATTTAATGACCAGGGATCAGAAATGTAAACCTGCCTGGATGTCATGTATAAAGTTGTTCAGTGACTGCACGACACAAGGCTGCACAACAAAATGAAGATTGTAGCCCCTTCATGCTACACATAGCACATATAAACAATATTTGAAGTATTAAAATGCCACAGTTTCAGCTTTGTGAAGCTCACAGAACAGAGGTGCTGATTTCATTTCTGTGACTGTGACTGCACTTACTGCTGCATTACAAATGTAGTAATTTAATGTAATTTCTTCTGCTCAATTGTCAAGTGCCTGTTTTTGAACTGCCTTAATCATATCCTCAACATTTCTGTTCTGTGATGTATTGTTACTTATCAGAAGTATGCAGTGATACTAAGAATATTTGTGTGATATCCTGACAAAGGCCTTTATGGTTTATGAAGCACATTCCCTTGTTTTCATGTCGTTTTAAAGCTTCTGTGTTGCCTGTTAAGACTTAACTGGGATAAACCTGTGGTTCAAGTGTTGTAATGTTTGTGTTGTAACCTCATGTTGGACACTGTGACACAATATCCTGTATTTTAAATCGGTCTGTCCTCTCACACAGGCGCTGATGAATGTCAACGCTCGACTGAGGGAGCTCTACCCAGACAGCGAGGAGCTGTTTGACATCGTCTTAATGACTAACAACCATGCACAAGTTGGAGTGCGCCTCATAAACAGCATTAATCACTACGGTACGCTGCGTCCTAAACCAAACATCGTTGATTGTTTTGGCACGGCGGCCGCAGCAGCCGTAATCAAGAACAGCAGTCAGTCTAGTAATCAAACACTAGAAATGAAGAAGAGCTGTTACAGTGTAATTAGAATGGGATTTCTTTCTTAACACGTCTTCAACTTGCTTTTGTACTTTTCAGATTTAACCATAGAGAGATTCTGTATGACGGGAGGGCAAAGTCCTATAGGCTACCTGAAGGCCTACATGACCAACCTGTACCTCTCCAAGGACTCGGAGAAAGTCACAGAGGCCATAGATGAAGGTAAGACAGATCCCATCCCTGTGTTCTGTCAAGCAAATAGACATTTTTTTTAATAATAAATAGATTTCAGTATCCTCGACGTGTATTTGCACCACATTGATATTTACACACTTGCATGTTGACATTGCGTGTGATTCATTGTGGACCCCACACTGTGCAGCAAGAAGGAGCTGGTTGAAGACGACGTGTGAATACACACAAAACAAACAGATATGAAACACCCATAATTTGACCAAAAATTTGCTGCTTTTATGTTTTCGGTCACTGTACATTAAATATCTAACAACGTATTTAAAGTCACTTCATACAGAAGTTTCAGTTTAAATCGCAGGCTGTGCTAATATTACCAAATTTTCCATAAACTTTTGTCATGTTATTAAATACATGATTTATAAATTAATATTTTTTTAAATTAAAAATCTGCAAATGAATTGATACTGAAAAAATCATTAGTTCCATCTCAAATTAACAATATCCATTTTGAAGCTACCACCACCTCAACCATGATAGGCTTTCAAATCAGCCTCATCTGACCTGTACATGAACTGAATAATGACTAAATGTTCAGACCGTCGCTGGCTGGAATCGAACAGGCGACAATTGCAACCAAGCTTCCGTGTGGAAGGCGCTGAAAGGTACCATGGCACGGGATGCGTGGGGGTCTGTTTTCACACCAACAGATCTTTAGAATTAAATTTCGGATCTGTCCTTCCTCTGTCCTACATTTGAATATCTACATGAAAGACAGAGGAAAAGTTTTTGATTGCACAAACTTTACAGATGCAGTTAAAACACTGTTCATAAAACAGGAAGTGCCTGCAGCTGTGAGGTATCAAATTTTAGACTCTATAAAACAGAGTGATGGCGCCAGGTCCCAAAGCATGTTTTTAACCAGCCCTCATTTCCTTCAGGCATTGCTGCAGCCACAATGTTCATGCCGGACACAGAGACCCATCTGAGCGACACTCAGCTGAGAGTGGCTTTCGATGGCGACGCCGTCCTGTTCTCAGACGAATCGGAGATCATTGTGAAGCAACACGGCCTGGATACCTTCTTTAAGCACGAGCTGGAGTACGAGAACAAACCTCTCGCTCAGGTAACTGACGGTTGATTCTTAATGTGATGGAGACGTTGTGTGCAGACTGAATCTACTAGATGGAGTCTTCACAAAAATACAAGAGGTGAACCAATATATCAGCATGATATTGATCTTGTAAGAAAGTAGCGTCTTTGTTTTCCATCCGAATATGTCTGCCTTCAGTTGATTGAACCCTAATAGATTCCTCAGGGGGACTCATCTAACGTGAGCAGCCCCTTTATGATTGATGTAGCTGCAAATCCACAGCAAAGGCTTCCACTGTTATTCCATTTCAAGTTATAGTTTAAAAGGGGAACTACAACAATTTTACACATCAAAGTCTGTTTACACGTGTTGGGGAGAACTACTGCATATGTGAAAAAAGTTTTTTTGTGGTTCCATCGGGAGGCCACAAGTTTAAAAATGGGAAAAAACATCAACTCTTTACCCTTTAGTCATCTGTTGGCATCAAGGCAAATAAGAGAATTTATGTGACAGGAGAGGTGAAGAAGGCTCAGACTTATAGAGTGGACGTCTCCTCAACATAAGAGAAATAATACTAGTAAGCAAAACATGATTCAGCAAAATAGAAAGAAACAAAATGACAATCAGAAACAGAAGAATTCACCCGATCGATCAGCTGGGAGAACAACACCTGCATGGAGCAAAACAAGGCTGTGGAAATGTCTGCAGGGTTCAGGAACCCGCTCTGCCGGATCGAAACACGTTTTAAATCAACTCAGGCCTCATTAGTGTGTGTGTGTGTGTGTGTGTATGTGTGTTTTATATTGCTTTATTTTTATTATTTATATCCTTGATCCAAAAGCACTTACATAATCACAGACTAGTTTTTCAGTTTCAAATGTGCTCCACTCAATGTGAAGATCTATCAGGTGAAAAGAAGCAGTAGAAAAAGAGCAAGAGAAGAAAAAACTTTATGAATAATTCTAAAACAATAAATGCATATACACATACAGATGAGTTAAAGGTTTGTTGTATATAAAGAAACAGATTGAGAGGGATTTTCTTCTGGTGACTGCTGGTTCACTCATGACACTTTTATTAGCCCCTGTGCTTTCAAAACTTCACAAATGAACCTGATTCTTTGTCTTGTTCAGGGTCCCTTGAAGTGTTTCCTGGAAGCTCTGGGGAAGCTCCAGAGAAAATTCTACGCCAAGAACGAGCGTATGAACTGTCCCATCCGAACCTTCCTGGTGACAGCCCGCAGCGCCGCCAGCTCCGGCGCTCGAGTCCTGAAGACCCTCCGCAGCTGGGGCCTGGAGGTCGACGAGGCTCTCTTCCTGGCCGGGGCTCCTAAAGGGCCCCTGCTGCAGAAAATCAAACCGCACATCTTCTTTGACGACCAGATGTTCCACATCGAGGGGGCAAAGGAACTGGGAACCATTTCTGCACACGTCCCCTACGGGATCGGACAGAAGTACCACAGGGGGAAACTCATTGAGCAGCCCACAGAGAAGAAATAACCTAAAAATGGTTAAAGTATTGAACACACACTACTCCAAAATACAATACTGTGTTCAGGAAAAATTACCTTTTAAAAAAAATAACAGCTCCTTTTTTTTTTACTTTTAGTCACTCAGTCAATTCCATGCACTATTTCACTTAGAGAGAAGAAGAAGAACCAGTGTCTTACCTATCAGTGCCTTTTAACTCACTGTCTGTGCAGCTGTTGGCCTCCTAAGTTTTTTCTTATTTTCACTGGAGTTTAAGCAATTTTCTTTACACTTTTATACAGTAAACACATTATTTTATTTATCTCGTTTTTTGGCTGTCGGTCCATGTTCAGTATGACCAGGGTGGGAGAATGTATCTGCTGTAGTTGTTGGTTTATTTCTGCATTTGATCTTTCACAGACTTAAAATCACCAGTCGGGGAAAGAAATGCTAATTCCAACAAAGCATTTCTAACATTTTTGGTGTCTGGCATTATGTTTGCACGTGAAAGGGAGGTATTAATACTTATTAATATCAGTTTTAAAGGGATCTCTATCAGGGTAGAATGTCTTTGTCTTACGAGGAACTTTCTTTGTTACTGTCTTTTTGTTGATGTGCACAAGCTATATGATACTATGTTTTGTGTTCCTCAAACTTTTTTACTCATGTTCTGCTACTTTTCTACTTTTCTGTTGTATTTTTATAAAGGATTAACTACATATTCTGTATATGTTTGCGGATCTGTAAGTTTTTACTTAACTAAACATGGAGGAGTTACACAGTTCCACTCATTTGTAAATGTTCGTATCATGTCTGGTAACATCGCTCAGTGCTGGATCAGGTGATGTTTTGCATTGATTGTACTCATGTTGTGGTAACACAGTAAAAAAGTTTTTGCACCGGTTTGTTTTTCTGTGCTTTCTATGTATCTTCCCTCTTTAACCTTATCAGCTTGATACTGTTTAAAGGAATGTGTTTGGTCTTGTTAGTGGTAAAAATTAATTAAGTACAAACACTTTTACTATAGAGTATTTCCATTTTATACTACATTGTACTTCACATGTATTTTTTTTACTCCACTACATTGGTTTTACCTTTAGAAGCTTTTATGTAAATTTAAAAAAGTGCCTTACAATCCTGATTCCAAACAAGTTTGGACGCTGTGTAAAACATGAATAAAACAAATGTGATTACTTCCATTTATTGTTTGTAAATATCTGTTTATTCTGAATATGATGGCAGCAAAACATTTCAAACAAGTTGGGACAGGAGCAACAAAAGACTGTGAAAGTTGTGGACTGATCCAGAAACACCTGTTTGGATCCTTCCACAGGTAAACAGGCTCATTGGTAACAGGTGAGAGGATCATGATTGGGAAAGACTCAGTCGATCACAAGCCAGGATGGAGAGAGGTTCAACACTTTGTGAACACATGATTGGATAAAGGAGATTACTACATGGACTCAGAAACATTTTGTAAACACAGTGAGGGTTGTAAGTAAATGACCTGAGCTGGTCTTTGCACATGTCAGCAGTAGATGTTGCTGTTTAGCTGTAATTGTCCACCTTGATGCTTTAAACTGTTTGTTTGCCCTTCAGCCTGTTTGACACAGTCACTTCCTGAAACTGACCCGGCTCAGGTGACACTCAGCAGTGTATCTCTGGACAGATCTGTCCTGTCATTAAGCTCAGTGTCCCTCAGAGTTTGTCCAACCTCAGCTGATGGAGGACGTCTCTTATCTTACATGCACATGATGAGAGGAGCCACAAGAGGGAGCTGCTGTTTAACCAGAAAGACTTTGTATTTATAGTATTCAGAATAATGAAAAGGAAGAAAACATGAAGACTTAAAAAAAGAAATTAATGCAAAGCTTTTGTTATAACTGAACTCACACCTGGCCCATTTTTACTGTACTGAAATATAACTACAAAGCAAGAGCAGCAAAATGCAAATGACTGTTTTCATGATAACATTCAAGCTAATTGGACGTTAATGAGTTCCTGTGCTTCCAGATGTATTGAAAATATCTGTTTAGTTTGTTCTTCTTGGACTAAAATAACACATGCAAGCTTTATAGCACTTATTAGTATCATTTAAAAAAAAAAAGGTATTTCTATGTTTGAACAGTCTGACAGTGGTAGAAGAAATACCCAGACACTATTTTTATTCTGTAACTATTCTTGTGATTTTTACGTTGCACACATTCTACTTCAAAACCTCAACTGGGGCCTTCATTACCCACAATGAAAATGAGCAGGTTACAAAGGTCTGGTAAGTAACACTTTTTTTTCTTCTGATGTCATTCAGGTAATTTATCAGAGTTCAAACCCTCTGGAGCCAAAATTAGTCTTATTCAATATTTTTCATATGAAGTATTCTTCCTCATTACATTTAAGTCAATTTGTGAAATTGGTTGGTATTAGTATAGTTGTCAAGATACAATAAAGCATTAAATTTACTCAATGAAAAAGAAAAAAAATAATATTTAAAATATTATTAGCGTAGTAGGACTTCATGTTGTATTTAATGTTAGCAATCATAGCAATTTATCATATCTTCTAAGATCATCATATGTTTTGTATTAATCTGTGAAGTTATATGTAAAATTCAGATACCCAATTAAAGTCCCTCAAATTTCCCCTTAAGTACTACTTGAGTAAATGCACTTTGGTCACTAGTGGCAATGAGGATTGTTTCCTGTCCAGAGACGAGGCAATGATCATACCCAATCATGATCCTATCACCTGTTACCAATGAGCCTGTTTACCTGTGGAATGATCCAAACAGGTGTTTCTGGATCAGTCCACAACTCTCACAGTCTTTTGTTGCTCCTGTGCTGACTCGTTTGAAACGTGTTGCTGCCACCAAATTTGGAAATAAATGAAACTGATGGAGTCAAACATGAAATGTCTTTGTACTGTTTTCAGTCGAGTTTTTGTCAAAGAGGATTAGCAAATTATCACATCCTGCGTTATTCATGTTTTACACAGCGTCCCGACTTGTTTGAAATCAGCCTTGTGTATTTTTCTACAGTTGACTCATTCATCTTGTCAGTGGAGCATCTTTGCAGCCGAGGCACAGTTTTGTCAGGCAGCAGAGTTTGTGTGCATCCCTGAGACCAGCCGACTGTTGCCATGGATACTCGGTGCTGACACCACAAGAACTGTGGAGGCTCGTTGAAGATATAATTAATAACAAAGGATTAGAGGCAAAGGTAGCATGGGGCTCAGTATGAGGAACCTCATCACACAGTTACTATAATTGGCAACCTTTTTCTGTGTGTGCATGTGTGTATGTGTGTGTGTGTGTTCATGTATTGCTCATGTTATGGGGACATAAATCAATTCACACATTGTGGGGGCTCGTCGTCCTCATGGGAACAAAACGTCCCCATAATGTCAATCATTAAATTTTAGGGTAAAGACTTGGGTTAGTGTGAGTCTCCAGGTAATGAATATAAGTCAATGTAATGTCCTCTGAAGTGATGGAAACATGACTCTGTGTGTGTGTTTGTGTATGTGTGCACGCTTGTGTGTGTGCGCACGAGGAATCCACAAGAAAAGTTACCGAAAAATAACCGTGGAAACAGTCCTCTCATACTCTGCTGCTGCATTTATCTTCTTGACAAGCAATTTGCTCTAAATATGTTTTCTTGGTCGGTGTCCAGAAACTCGTAGGTAGATGTTTTCTGAAAGTAATTTATTTGGACCAGCATTACCTCGGTGGGTGCCATGGCGCCTACATACCGGATATCTTGGGAACATTTATTAAACATAATGATATAATTGATATCTATTTAATAAGCAGTAGCTTTGCACATGGATGCACAGACGCTTTGTCTTATTGTTTACAGTCCAGGCCAGAAGCTGTTTTTTATAGGATGGTATTAGTCTGTATGTCCACTACTTTGGTCCACGCTGAAATATCTCAACAAGGTTTGGATTGATTACATTTTTCCAGATGTTCATTGTTCTCAAAGATATGAAGCCTAATGACTTTGGTGATCCTCTATCGCCAACATGAAACTGACAGTTTTGGTTTTGATGAATGCTTCACTGACATTTGGTACACAGTGTCCAGAGGATGATATTCATGATTCTGAGTGAAGCATGTTTTGGATGAATTTGCACGAAATGTGGCGCAGACACGTTCCCCTCAGGATGAACAGGAACAACTTGATCACTCAACCTTCCATCTGGCCAATATTGAAGTTTGTCCAATATTTAAACACCTGAAAACTAATTACGTTCACCATCTGCCTCAGCTGTACTCGTGCAAATCAGTGGATGTTAACATACTAACTAACATACCTGCTAAACATCAGCATGTTGTATTATGAGCCTGTTGGCATGCTGTTAGTATTTCTCTCAAAGATTAGTGCAGCTTCACCTTCGAGCTCGGCTGCAGACTCTTAACATGCTGGTTGAAACTGTTGATGCTGGTTACATTTAAAAATAGACAATATGTGTTAGTGGGCTGGTAAAATGCTTGAAGAGAAAGAGGCATCAAGGAACATTTTGCATAGTCTGGAATTATTGTTGTGAATAGTTCTTGGTGATAAAATATTGATAGAACAAGTAGTTTAGCTCAATGATATTTGGCATTTGAAAGTGAAGTCCTGAACAAAAGCAAGCAGAATGTGCATGCGGTTGCCAGCTAAAATGAACACAACAGTGGTGCAATATATTTAATTTAATGGAGGTTATAATGTTCAGTTTTTGTTGAAACTGTTTCAGAGGTGTTGATTCATCTTCTTGTGATCATTTTGGAGGATGTAGGTTGAGATGTTGTTGAACTGTGTTGTGTTATATATAGACATGTATATGGACAAACAGGAAAGTTGTATCTTAAAACTGGCCACTGAGTTTTTTATTATATTGTCTGCCATGTTTTGGGCTTCACTTTCCCAGAGAAACCGTCCTGTTGATGGAGTTCGGGTTTTCTGCAGGTGGCGCTCATTTCGTCATCTGTTCAACCGTGAAGTCTGTCAACACTGCTGATGACAACTCGATGAATCTGCCGCACGATGCTACAGTCGCCATTTGCTGTGTGACTGAGTTAGTGGAGCGCGCACGGTGATATGACAAGCTCTGTTGACAGAAAAACTGTGGTATGATAATGACATGTATTGAGGTCAGCTGGTCCCCCTCCCCGGTAGCACATCCCTTATAGAAACATTATCCAGGGTACATTCACTCTGAACTCACTGAATTACAGCTATACATTAAGATGCTGTAAATGTTTCTATAGAGGAGAGTGTGATCATGTTGCTGAAGTGTTTGATCAGTCATTGGTGGATACTTTGTGAGGACTGAACTATAAACTGGTTCTGTCTGTGCTAACACGCTTCTTGTTTCAAACAGATGCTCATGGCCCTCGTGGCATGCATTATGTGCTTCTGTAATTGCCGTCTGACTGATGTTATTGCCGACCTTACTGTGTGTTCTGCAGGAATCCCAGGGAACCTATCTGCACACCTCCACAACGAGCTGGCCCTTATTCAATTTAGCCCATTCTCATTTGATTGCACAGTGTGGTTCTGTGAAAGCGACCCCGCAGGTCCGGAGGCATTGACAAGTGTCTCTGCATGAGATGGATTACTGATGCCACATCTGATGACACGCTGCTTCCACATCTTGGCTCTTCGCAAGCGCACCTGTTCCTGTTAGCAATTATTGACAGGCTCGGCAAAGGTACGAGACACGGTTAGTAAACCCCGTGCTGGAACATGCAGACCCGGGGACGGGGACAGGTTAAGTGATTGTCTGAAAATGCTTTAACAATCTGAAATCAATCGCTGCTTTGCCTGTTGCTCTGAAGGGAGGCGGCGATCCGGCTGATAGCACGTCGCTTTAAGTTTCAGGTCGGGCTCTCCGCTGCTCTCATACTAGTTATTAATTCACTGACACATTTTATCAGTTTGTAGGATAAAAACATTAAATGGCGCCGAGCGGAAATAGAAGATTACTTTTTCTTCCAGCGTTTTAGATTTATCTGCCCTGTGTGGAAGGGGTCGGCCCGCTCTCTGTCACTGTCATCTCTAATATATGTTCCATGCAGTTTTTTTTCACTGTAATTCAGCCACGAGTGAAACCGGCTTTTGTCATTTTGAGAAGCATCGAACTGACCTCCTGTCCGGCCAGCGTTTGGCACGAGGCTGCATGGACACATGGGAGAGCAGAACCCTGATCTGAGGAGAAGGGCCGGCCGAGCTCAGACCAAACACACTGCCATAGTAACAGCTGAGCAGCACAAGGCCGTACGTCCTCATGGCCAGAGATGATCAGCTGTGGCATTTAGACTGCTCTGCAGGATTAGTAAGGGATGCAGAACGTGGCTCCTGCCGGGGCCCAGCCCAGGCAGCAACACAACTATCCAGTAAGGGAAAGCAGAGTGCAACCACTGAGCAAGCAAGCATCACCAATTATCTCCACCTCTGCGCTTGTAGCAGGAATCCATTTCAGCACCATTACCTCTGGGCAGCCATGGGCTGACAGTCTCTCCCGTCAGGGCGATAGTTCTAAATTGGCTCCCACCCCTCTCCTCCTCCTGAGATTGAAAAGAGATTATTAAAGACATTCATCATAGAAGAGGCCCGAGCCTGTCTGGAAAATGGTGAGAAATGACGGCAGAATGGAGATGGCCTGAAGAAAGAGGGAAAAGGGATGGAGCACAGACAAAGTGATATAGAGATATGTCTGCTTGCTGAAGGCTCGGAGCCCCTCCCCGGTACCAGACAGGGTGGTCCCTTGGGTGTCCTGTGAGCCGGCTGGGCTGTAGCAGCAGGCAGGGTGTGGGGGCCCCGAGTCTGGAGGAACGCATGCGCACAACAGGCCACCCAGTCATGGCTAAAACCCTACATATCGGATGCGGCGCTAATGATACCCCTGGAGACCCAAACAGTCTGGCTCCTGCATGACAGGATGCACTGTACAGTATATTATCCCTGTCTGATCCCAGTGAAAGAGTTGGGGAAAGGCTGTATTGGTGGGACAAGTTGAAGGTCTCCTCTGTGGTGTTATGCTCAGACATCAAATTAGATTCTAATGGCTTGGAATATTAAAGACTTATGGTTGAGAAATCTTTGCAGCCAAGAATAGAAAAAGTGTTTTTTTGTGTGTGTGTGTGGTGGGAAGTGCATTATTATACACAGCACAGCAAAGTAGACCATGAGTCAAAATGCTGGATGCTGAACTTGCTTGTCTCCTGTTGCATAGATGACTAACAAGCCCCAGTTTTCAGTTCAGATTAATTTTTAATTTATGCTTTAGATTAGGTTCTTACATTCAGGAGACTCAAAACGACCCTTCTTGGTGTGTGCGGCGTTTCATTTCTGTCAAACTGCTGCCACTCACTTGCAAATCCTGATCTCTTGCACTCCTCCCATGCACAGACTAACAGAGGTGTTATCGATGCCGTTATGTAACCACCTGAATATTGATGAACATTCCAGCTACAGTATGCCCATATGAATACACGGTTCAGTATGGGGAAGCTGTCTTCATGGTACAGATTGCCTGCATATCAGGAGATGATTAAACGTGGACAGAAATAGACACAGAAGCGTCACAAAATGCGAAACTGTATTTAACCTTAGTCCCAGACAATTAGGTTAACTTACTTCTCGTTTTGTAATCACTGATAGAAAGTGTGTGCTTGACTGTGTGGGTCAGTGCATGAATGCATGAATATATGTGTGTGTGTGTGTGTACGATCCTGTGTGAATGCTGAACTATTCCTGTGCATCATATCATAGAGAATTCAACAGTGCAATTGATGCTGTAAAACAATTTTCAAGTCCAGTACTCTAAGTGAAAATTTGCATCTATTCTTAGCCATTATTCCACAAGAGAAAGCTCATTTCTGTTTCTAAACTACAGTATGTCTTCGAGCCCTGTTAACGAGAGATATTGATAAGATAAGATTGTAATCCATTACTCAACAGGCCCGTCCATTAGTCTGTGTGTCTGTGTGTCAGCTGCCATGTGCTCCGTCGGATCAATGCTCTTCTACGACCACTGACCTGGAAAAAGCTGAAAAAGCTCTGCCTGCCTGGCTATCAATAGACGGTCTAATTAAGAACAGCACCCTCGGAGTAAGCTCTGCTCAACTAGCAAAGACACTTGCTAGGATTGTGTTGAAATTCCCTCTCATTAAACCCCAAAACCTGAAGCTTCTGCCGATTAACAGCAGAGGAGCTGTGATTTTCACCGGCTTTGACTTTGGCCTCCGAACGTCTCAACATTAGAAGATATCATGGTGGTTGTGGGCAAATATTAAAAGGCTTGTGATAGTTTTGTTAGACTGACTCACAGGATATCTCCATAATTCTCTGCATTAAATTTTAAGTCATGGATGTCCTTGCCTGACATAGCAGGGGGGTGGGTGGGGGGGGATCCTGGCACTAAAGGAGGCCATCTGTTCTGCCTAGAGTGAAATGTATTGGATCTCTTCTGGGTCAGGCTTGCACAATAATGAGTTGGGATTGGGGTAGAACTCTCTAAAATCGGGGCTGTTCACTGGACCGTGCATGATCTGCCAGTTGCAACAATTAGAGAAAGAACACATCCATGCAGACAGGAGTCGAGCCGATGGACGGGATGAGCAGCACGGCCTGCTTCCTCTCCCACAGAGGTAGAGCAAAATGGGGCGAGCCATCACCAAAATCTTGGGCCTCCTCTGATTCTCCCTGCCCCGTGTTTAATGGTGATCAGGTCTGGCTGGAGGAGCTGATAGGCCTCTCGTCCTCCACCCAGCCATCCAGCTCCAGTGCCCCCAGCAACAGCCCGGGAGGCAGCGGGAGCAGCAGCGAGGGCACGGGCAGCCTGTGCAGCTGGAGCTCAGGAGCCACCTGCGTCCTGCACAGCACCATCAAGAAGCAAAGCCAGGAGGTGTTTCAGACCCGCCTGAGAGAGGAGAGGAGGTGGGGGAAGCATGCAGGATGTCCATCCAGAGGGCCTCATGGTGGAGCTCATCCACAGGTGGAGCAGGGAGGAGGCAACCACAACCCGCTTCACGCATGGCCAGAGAGGAGTGGGCTGGGTCGGGGGAGGGGCTCTGCACAGACTCACGCCAGCGTTAAAAGTGTGAAACTACATTGGCTGCTGGAGGAAAAGGTCGAAGCCAAACTGAAGTTTTCACAGTTCTTGGATGAGGTGGCGTCCAACGTGCTGGAACCAAACAGCCTGCAGGCATTTGGGAAGCCGGCCCCTCCCTCTGGCTTCGCCACGACGACCCCAGCTCAGCCTGAAGACAAGACTCACGAGGTGACACAGCGGACCCCCAGACTGCCCTGCTCAATGGCCCAACAGCAGGGCTCTTTACTCAAGACCAAAGAAGAGCAGACTCCCCTCGACCCGGCACAGAAAACCTATCTGGAGACAGACATTGACTCTGTGAGGACGGATGACGAGCCACACGACCCGCAGATAAAAGCAGAGCCGCAGCTGGAGATCGACGATAAAACCGTGATTCCACCTCCTCCGCAGTTCTGTCAAGGGTTTGAGATGAAGAGTCCCTTTCTGGAGTTTCATCGCGACTCGCCTAGATCCCCCCACAGATCTGCCTCCCTGCCCAGGGGCATCAACATGGTGAGTGATGAAAGTCGTCCCAGTCTTTAATCAAAGCCAGGCCTCAGAACATATGTTGTGATTGGAGCGGAAATTGTTTCTCACAGAGTTTGAAGTGATGTCTGAATAAATCAAGTCGTTGGCTGATTTGAGGGAACTGTTCTTGATTTTTCTAGGGCTTTTTCTGTTCCATTATTGAGAATGTAAAGACGTACAGAAAGAGTCATAAAGTGCTTTGTCTTATGCACTTTATCGGGTTTTCTTTTAATCAAGATTTTAGCAGCAGTATACACGAAATAATTCATGCAGCTGTAACATGAATAAATGCTAAAAATATTAAATAAGATAAACAATATATAGAACAAACATGAAAAAAACATCAATGAAAAATTAGACGTTATATTTGTTTTCACAATCAAGAATATCAGTTTTTCATTCTCGTCAAGTTTTAAGGTTTTTTTGGCCCAGATGTTTATAGCGAAAGAAAATATACTAAATTGCTGTTTATGCTGTTGTATTTTTGCAAAGTAAAAATGTTAATTATTCATTATGTTCATACAATCTGTGTGTTTGGTCCGTGGCCCAGCATCAAGTTTTAGTTTTGGCTCTCCAGGGGAAAAAGTTTGGGCACCTCTGGTTCTACTGTTTGTTGCTGAGCAGGTTGTGTTCAGTGGGTTTTATCACAGCTTTCTCTCCTGAAAACAGCTGACTGCTGCGTCTGGGAACCACGCTGGCCAGTGTGATGAGAGTGAACCAAAACATTAAAGCTGCAGGCCAGAAACCAAAATAAGCAGAAAGTTGCTAAAACAACACGGCGTCGAGCTGAAGGGAAATTCTCTGTTGGTTAATATGAGAGAAAGAAGATGATTCGTCAGTGTTTTCTTCGAAGCTTGTTTCTCTTTGAGCTTGTTTAAATGACTGAACTGAATGAATAAAAATCAGTTATTGTGGCTTTCAAGAAAAGTGTCACAGTAAAACCTTTAAATTAGTAACCTTTAAAAATCTATATTTAGATGCAAATAGGCAACACTTGTGATGCTTTTCTTGCAAATCTACCTGAGTTCAGCTCCACGAGTTCAGACGGATGACGGCGGCGGCGTAGACGCGGGCGTGCACGAGAGCTCCACGCTGACCAGGGCGTCAGGCTTTTACGGGCGTGCTCATTAGCATTCAGCCCATCAGCATCTCCTCCACACAATCTCGACTGAACAATGCAGTCATTTACTGAGTCAGCCCACTCACCGCCGTTTATTGTGTGACATCCATCATTTACTCAGCTTGAGACATAACCTTGCTAAAATGGCTGTGGATGCAGAGAACGTGTTTTTTTTTTTTTTTTCTTCAGGAATAGCAACCAGTGGTTTCCCCAGACTTATATAGCAGCAGAGTGCATGTCACAGGAAGACAGGCCTGGAGACTCAATTAGCAATTACTGCATCAAAAAAAAAAAAAAAAAAAAAGTGAGTGTATTTGCAGCCTCAGCAGGACATTGATCTCAGCGGTGGATGATAATCCATCTGGCTATCCTGCTCTTATTTCAAAATGTGCTATTTCACTCACTGAAAAAAAACAGATAAAATCATATTATTTAGCTCCAGCTTCTCTGTGTTTTTGCATTCCCTGGACGTTGTGAAGCATCTCTGAGCGACTGATTGCACCGTTCACGACCGCTTCTAATTTGCAGTCTGTCAGTGTTTCTCTCCGAACTCAAAACATACTTGACAGATCTCCGAAAGCGGCGCGGCTGTCATTTAATAATAAAGGAGAAGATCGCGTTGCCTTAATTTATTGTCTGATTAAAATTCAGCCTTTGCCGTCACCTTAGCAACTGCTTGAAAAAAGGTGGGTGGTGTGGGGGCTGAGAGGCAGGCATGCGAGCCTGTTGGTGTTCTTCTCGCCGTTGTGTGTGTGTGTGTGTGTGTGTGTGTGTGTGTGTGTGTGTGTGTGTGTGTGTGTGTGTGTGTGTGTGTGTCGCTACCAAAGTTTCGTCTCCTCGCACGAGTCCTTGTACTTGTGCGAGCGCGGTAACGACACATTCTTCACAGGCACACGGCCTTCTGTCGTGCACTCGCTGAAGACGCGTCCGTTGAGCGCGCCCCCCCCCCCCTCCTGGCTTAAAAGCATGCTTCTGTTGCTGCTCTATCTGCTATGTTTACCACTGACCCCGGAGATCAGACAGTCTCTTTGCTTCCTTCATTAACGACAAGAGAACGTGCAGGGATCCTTCGCCGAACCGCTGGCGCTCGCTTCCCGGCGTTGGCGTCATGAAAGGCGGTAACACGGCAGCGTGGACGCCACACTCCATCAGGCCTGCACCCTAAATCTGAATGAAAAATACTGGGGGAATATTCTGAAGATGATGCATAATTCATGGGCTTCAGAAAAAGGGCCGGCAGCAGACGCGTAGCAAACGTATTCTCCCGAACAGCCTTGGACTTGAAATGTAAGATTCAACAGATTGAACCACCTGTTCCCCCTCACCTCCTTCCTTCCTTCCTTCTCTACCTCCTTCCAACCTCACCACTCTTCTTCTTTGTCTCTCTCTGCGATTCAGCACCTCGACAAGGATATTGAGTTGCCGCCAGTATCCCTCATGGGGGGGCTTGCCATGTATCTGCAGTCTGGCTGCAATGGAGGTTTCCGCTCTCCCTCCCCTCCCCTCCGCCCACCCCCCCTTCTTTCCTCTCTCTCCCCTCACACTTTTGGTATGATACGATTGTTCTCTTCCCACCTCCAGCGAGCGCAGATGTAGACAGCCAGGTGCAGTCTGATGAGCCTGAGATGGAGTGGAGGGAGAGGAGAGGAATGAGGTAGCAGAGTGGGGGAGAGAGAGAGAGAGAGTGGGGGAGAGAGAGGAAACATAAACAAAAACAGAGGGAAACAGAGAGCGTGCCTGCTGAATATGTATGTTTCATGTCTTTTTTTTTTTCTCTTCCTGATGAGTGTGTGTGCTGCAGCGATGCTCTACTTGGCAGCCCCCGGACCGGTGTGATGGGTCCCCTCCACTAACATGCTGTCATTTCCTTTAGGTGCCTGATGAAGAGATGAACGACATAGACACTATCAGGTAGGCTAAGCTTCTCCCTCCCTCTCTCTCTCTCCCTCTCTCTCTCTCTCTCTCTCTCTGCACATATCTTTCAGCGCTCCATCATCACGCCCCCGCGTTCTCCGTCTTCTTCCTTTAAGCTCCTTCCCTCCCACTCTTCCTCTCTGTCTTTCCAGTCTCTCTCCCTCTGTCTTCCCTCCTGGCTCAGCTGCTGCTGCTGCTGCTGTTGGAGTGGCGTGCTGGTTCTTGGAGGCGGCGGCGGCACCGGTGGTGGTGGTGGGGTGGTGGTGCTGTGCATGTGGTGGGGTTTCTCTGAGCTTTAAGGCAGAGCTGGGTAAGCCAATCCAGATAGCATATAGAGGCGGGGAGGGGGGGTTTCTCCATTCTCCCGGCGAGGGCTCAGGCAGCAGGATTTTATCTCCCGGTCTCCAGGATGAAGCTGTGCGTGAGCGGAAGGTACTGCTTCAACGTTTGCATCTTTGATTTGGATTACAAAGCTGGCTCGGTTGTGTCTGTGTGAATGTGTGTGTGTGTGTGTGTGTGTGTGTGTGTGTGTGTGCTCATCTGTATGTGATGTGGCTGCACTCACAGTGTCAGCTCGTGCTCCCTGTTGTATCGATGCAGTGCTGTTAGGAATGATGTGCTTTTCTCATAGTTTGTCCAAGATGAAAGGGTGTTTTTTTGTTGCAGAACAAGGCTGACGGTTGTACGCAGGGAACCTCTTGGCTCGAACATTCACTGCAGTGTATGTGGCGTTACTGTAAATGCTTTTTCTCTGAGGGATCAATCAATAGCTTTTTCTTTTTTTCCAATTAGTCTTGAATGTGTTAAGGTAGCAAATATATCCACGCATGACTCTAAATCTGCTTCTGCATGATTTCAGACAGTCACCTGTCGGAATGCACCTATAACACTGATTAATTACTCTGCATGATAAGCGCTGCTTCACCAGGACGAACAACTCGGCAACAGCCATGAATGATTTTGATGCATTTGGAATAACCCTGACAGTCTGAAACGTTCCACACAGAGCCGAGGTGAGAACTGAACTGATGCCTTCACATGCCTGCATAAACAGATTTTAATGAGCACATTACAAAATTACAAGTGCCCACCCACTTTTCTGATTAAAGTTGCATTACACGGGAATTGAAGCAGCAAAGCAAACATGACGAGATGCAGGAAAGGGATCAGCTTTTCCTTTTTTTTTCTTGCAGTTTCTCCCTCTCTCTCCTTCTTACCTCGCTGCCCTACAGTAGGCGCGTTGTAATTGATACTACTACTAATGAACCATTATTAATCCGGCACAGATGGAAATAGATCCCGAGCTTTCCCTTTTGTGTTCGATTACCGATGCTATTATTACGATTTCAGGCAGATTACAGCTTAAAAGCCGTTTAACCAGCCGATGAGGGGTAATTAATCCGACGGGGTGTTTCTCCAATATCAGACATCAATTGTCCTCACCTCTGTGTCACAGCTTTAATTGAATTATAGCAGCTCTGCCGAGATAAGAGGGGGTACTCCTGCGCCTTTTTTTTCTTCCCTCCTCGCTCTTCGCTGAATGGGAAACAAGGTCACCTGTGGCCTCTGAAGAAGCTGTGACGAGGTTAAACAGGAAGCCGGATCTACCTGAGAGCCTGACCCTACCTCTACATCCCACCCCCACCTCCACCTCCACCTCCACCCCCACACCTCATCTCATCTCAGTCTAAGTGATGAAATGGCCTGAAATCTCTTCCCCTCTCTCTCTCTCTCTCTCTCTCTCTCTCTCTCTTTCCCTTTCGCAACGTCTGTCCCTCCCTTGGCCGGGCTCCTACATCGGGGCCCTGTGGCGGAGATAGAGATGTAAATTTTACATGGAGACACGCTGGAGCGGGGAGGTTCAGAGCAGGGGGAGTCCTCTCGCTTGGATCAACAGATTCAAAGTTTTTAAGAGTTTTTAAAGTGCGTGTCAGAGCAGTCACGCAAATGTCAGACGTCTTTTGCCGAAAACAATTTGAAGTGTTTTATTTTAAAAATGAGATTGACACCGCTTGGAAAAAAAGTGACAGCTGCTCTTCCCGGGGTGATTGACAGCCCCCAAAATTGAATGCTGCTTCCTGAAAGAGTGGCGATGAAATGGCATCTTTGGGTGGCGAGACAACAAAAGTTTGACATAGTTTAATTGGTTTTTCAATGATTTCGTCAAACGTACTGTCAGCAGATTTAAATTTAGTTTAATCTATAGTCAAGAAAAGGCAAATAATGGTAGTAACAGTCTATTAAATATCAGCAACACAAAGACAGCAAGGTTCAAATTATTGATCGTCACTGACATGAAATTGACTGAATCTGACAAACCTCAACATTAGTTTAACAGCTGTTCTGGAGCTTTCGACCACATGATCTTCATCAGCAGATGGATTTTGCCCATCGGTCGTGGAAATGTAGATGTGCACAAATTTTTCAAAGTTTTTCAAGAGAATTACTGACGAATTAACAATTAGGTCTAAAGTACATCTTTTAGACTCTTCATATACAGATGGGTTAAATGAAAAACCCACATAAAGTAGATTCAGTATTACCTTGAAAGACATTAGGCCACTTGGAGCCTCCAGAGCAGCTTCAGTGCTTCTTGACATATAGTTTCAATGAACACCATTCTTCCAACAGATATTGCCTCTTTTGTTTTTTTTTTTTGTATAGGAGCGTCGGCTAACACGTCATCTCACACATTCTCCCCCTCCCATCCTGCATGCAAGCATCTGCATTTGTTTATGTTTCTGCCTTTTTCTTTAAAGGACTAGTTTGATCATTCTGGCAATTACGCTTATTCACTTTGTTGCTGAGAGTCAGAGGAGACGATCGATACCGCTCTCGTGTGTCCATTAATCGTTGTGCGACAGCCAGGAGATGGGCAGATTAGCATAAAGACTAGAAATGGAGAGAGAGCAAGCCTGGCTCTGACTGAAGGTAATGAAATCTGCCTTCCTCACTTATTAATACGTCCAGTCTAACTACAAACAAGTCGCAGTTTTGTTGACACTGGACGTCACTGCAAAGTAATCTGGTACATAACCCCAGTGTTTTTTGTGCAGATCAAACTAACGAGATACATGTTAATTAGTGAGCTTTATAGATGCTGGTCCCCAAACCGTCAAACTATTCCTTTAATTTCAACTTGACCATTTTTGACGTCTTTACCTGCTCAGGTGTTCGTCACTACTCTTGCTAATTGCATAACTAATGCAATAATTAATGTAATTAATATAAGGAATACTCCTCAGCCTAAATGAGTTAGGCGTCCATTGAATCACTAGATGAAGTGGTGATAGAGAAGAGCAATAGCAGACATTCATACGTGTGAAAGTGGTGTGGGAGAGAGGCTGGTCTGAAGAGGCTAGAGGTTACTTTTGATCCGTTTAAGTGGACAGAGTTGGTCTAACAGCCTAATGCCTCTCCTCCATCCTCTGAGGTATGAACAGTCAGCCTCTCTCTCCCACTCCGAGTCCAGGTCCTCTCGCTCTCTGGCGAACCGCTGACAGCTCCTCTGGGGGTCGTTAAGTGTGTCTTATCATCTCCAGCCCATTATTCCTCCTCCCCTTTGCCCCCTTCAGCACCTGCGGTCACGTCGGACAGGTCACATTTATCCCTCGTGACGATGAAGCAGTCGGCCGTGTAAAGGGATGAACGGCTTCGCTGCATATTAAAGCCGCCATAACTCCTTTTTTTTTGTGGTAATTTGACTTCAAGTGAATATTTACATAGTAATCTGCAGTGTGTGTTAAGTCAGCTGCTCCCTGAAGTAAGAGCACATGACACTAATTTAATCAAATGTAAAGTTGCCGGCTGCAACTTTAAGCGTCTGTAATGGAATAAACTTGTGTAACAAGTGGAGTCAAAAAGTGATGCTGCTTAGGAAAGTTTTTAAAGGAGGCTTCATATTTACTGTATTGCATTTTGTTGTGTTTGAATTCAGCTTTTCATTTGAATGAGGAAAAATGGGAAAAAATTACAGTCTTGCTTTAAAATGCTTTTGCTTGTATATGATAACAGTGTAGATGAAAGGAGCTGCAGTTCGCTGGATTTTTGTTGTGTTAAAGAAAAGTTTTTAGGAAATACACTAGTTCACTTTCTCATAATTAGATGAGAAGATTGACACTTTTTCATATGTGTCCACTAGATGTAAAATTACTGCCTCGTTCTGTTCGGACAGAGTCTGACTGTCAGCACCTCTAAAGCTCACTAATTAACTTGTTGTATCTTGTTTGTTTAATGCATAAAGTTAAAAAAAGTGTAAACATGACAACTTCATTAATGAATTTAAAAGAATAGTTTGACATTTTTTTAGAGGTTTAGATAAGAAGATACCACTCTGTTTGGTAAATACACAATATACAACTGGTCATTTCTGCACTTTGGTTTTTGTATAGCTCAAATGAATGAGATAGATGTTAATTAGTGATCGTCCGAGTTGCAGTGGTAACAATCTCTTCATATTCTAATGTCTAACTACTGTTTTAAACCTTTAAACATAAACCATTTGTAAAACGACAGCATCCTTTAATGAGTTAAAACTTTTAGTGGGGGTTTAAATTAAACGCATGAATTCAGATTTTTGCTGCTTGTTTGCCTGCGATGATCCCAAACTGGAGGTTACACAATACACACACCACTTTTTTTATATGCCGCTGCATTAATGGCACTATGCTGGAAGGCTGTTAGCGCTATATTGCTTTCTATATTTTCTCAGGATAGTTGCTTTTTTTTTTTTTGTAAGAGCTCCATTCATGCGTCCCTGAGTTGAGGCTTTTTAGGTTGCCTCTTGAGAGTTATGGATGGGCCAGTAAGTACATTTGAGCCGCCTACTATATGTGTATAAGAGCGTGAGGCAAATGCTTATGGGCGCACACACACATGCACGCACGCATACACACACACACACGCACACACATGCAAACAGATCAGGACACTGCAGGCCAGCAGATTTGCAGAGGTGGTTCTTTTGTTGTGTCTAATCACTACCTGTCCATTGGAGCTGCACTCGTAAACAATATGTTGCGACGGTGGACGGCGTGCTGTGTGTGTTTGGGTGTGTGTGTGTGTGTGTGTGTGCACATACGCGTGTTTGCGTCTGTTCTATTTTTAATGAGCCGAACCCCTTTGAAAGCTGCTTGTGCTTGTTCTCCATCCCATCTCTCCTTTTCGGCTGTGGCTGGAAAAGATGGCGGACGCCGGCCTTGTTTTTGAGTCAAACGCCACAAAATTTAGCAGCTTACTGTGTTTTAAAGAAGTGAAGAACTGAGGACTGAATGAAAGACAGCAGGCAGAAGTGGGATTTATTTTACTCTCAACTTTATGGAGAATTTGAAACGCTCACTGATTTTGAGTAAATCACCAGGAGACATCAAAACTTTTGAGCTTCAAACCAAGCGCGAGGTTTCGGTGTTTGCGTGTGGATTCTGGGTCGGAGGAAGACGAGGTCTCGGTTGCTTTGCTAGGACAGCTCTCCGAAGGATTCCTTGGCACCGTAGCATGATTTTCTTGTCTGGAGGCTGAGGCTGTTTTTTTGTAGGACAGAATGTGCTTGTGTGTTTCATGTGCTTATGTGTGTTGATACGTGTGTGTGTGTGTGTGTGTCATATTGCCTCTGCTCTAATGCAAACTTTTGCATAAGTTATCAAAAACGCTTTTGAAAGACGGGTGGCTTTTGTTACCTTTGTGCTCAGCGATCTCCTCATTCAACTCTCAACAAGAATAAGCATAATTCCCCAAACTCTTACTTCATCTTCTCACTGATATCTGTTGCAAAAGCCCTTTAAATTTTTGCCATTTTCAATCTAATTATCTATCATTTGTTCTGATATGTTGCTTTTTTTTCAGGCTTTCAGCAGAACGGAGCTGTGTATATTTTTGTGTTTGTTTTGGGCGCTCGACTCGCCTCCATCACCTCTTCCGCTCATCCTCCAATCCTCTCGGGATGGTTGTCGTGATTACACGCTCCCCTGTGCCAAGTGCCATCAGCGGCACATGAAATCCGTTCAGCGGGTCATTATCCCCTGCTGCTGCTAATGATGTTGGTAGTTGGTGTGTAACTACTTAGGTGTCTGCTCCCGAGTTAATCAATGCTGGACAGAGAGACATAGACATAAACCCACAAGCGCTCACAGAATAGTACCCTCATTTGAAAGAGTGTTTTTTTTCCCTCCGAGCTGGTTGAGTCATACTGTACATGTCATCGGGCTGAGTGACTGCTGCAGGTTAGATACCTTGTTAATCCCAATGCATTCGGGGCAGAAAGAGCGTCTTCTTCGCCGTCTTCCTCTGCTGTTGCTGCTGCATGAGTCAGCCGCCGGGTTCCCCCCCGCTCTAATGCCGAGGTCTGGGCCTGTGATAAGGGCTTTTCCTGAGAGATAATCTATCTGCGGGGTGGACGCCATCAGGAAGGCAGAAACAGACAGAACAGGTGGGCAAGAGAGGAAGAGAAATGATGATTTTCAGTGGAGACTTTACACCCACTCTCTTTGCTTTTCCTCTCTTATTTGGTGATGACTCCTCTCTCTTTTCCCGTCTTTGGCTAAATTGCAACCACTCTGGCAAACACCCCCCCCCCCCTGAAAACGCTTCCTGCTTTTCCCTCTTCACCAATCCCCAACTTTAATGTCCTCCTCCTCCTCCACCGCCTCCCCCTTCCTCTTCTTTTCAATGCTCTGAGTTCCTCTCAAATGTCAGCATGGCACGAGTGGGTGGCAGGCAGCGCCATCTGAACGAGCCCCGTCTAATGGTTTTGCTGCAGTGTGAGGATCGGCTGAAGGAAGAAGAGAGGCGAGCGAGAGTGAATGAGCGAGGGAGTGAGAGTTGTCGCGCGGCCTGAGATGCGTCCCTCACAGCCGTCCTGTTTGACTTTTATGATAGAGGTTGTTGGTTTGTTTCGGTTCCTGGGAGAAAAGGGATTGAATGGGCTGAGCTGATGCCGCAGCACACACACACACACACACACACACACACACACAAACAAACACAAAGAGACACGCAGGTATGTGCACATCCACACATGAGTACGCACCCACATGTTTAAACTCAGACAGTGTCGCACATGCACAAAGGCGTACTCACACACACACACACACACACACACATCCCGAGCCGGTGTGCTATGACTCAGAGGGGAGCAGCTGGAGTGAAGGCTCCAGTGGCGGTGGTGAGCTGTCACCATCTGGAGGAGTACATGTCTCCCTGCCTCCTCAGCCAGCAGCATAAATCACCTCCCAACAACTGGGTGTCAGAGGATCAACATGTTTCTCTATGTCATCTGTTTTTCTAACTCGTGTGTATGTACAGTAGATGCAACATCCCCAAAAGTGATGCGTGCTCTCCCCCACATCCACAGCCTGTCACCGTGTCAGCGAGTGGACGGTCCGGCGCTCGGATCAGAGGAGCTTTGATCAGGCTTTGACGGGCCGTCTCATCTAATAACCCGCATCATTTGTCTGTGGGTTGACAGCTGCACCTGTGCTGCGGACGCCACCGAGACACATGGGATTGAGGAGGGGGGGAGGGGGGGTTGGTGGTGGAAATGTTTGGAGAAGAAGCTTCAGAGTATTGGCCTTGTCACACTGTTGTCACGTGGCTGTGTTAGTTCACGTCCTTTGTGGTTCAGGAAATGAAGACGATGGGTCGGCAAAAACGGGGTCAGAGGGACGTTTGTTTTTCCTGATAAGTCTTGATGTCATCCTGTCACAGAGTCGTCAACCACCATGATGCACGTTTGTGTCCAACAAGAACACAACTATAACCTGCATTTTATTTTCTTTTTAGGGGATTTTAGTCATTTTATATGAATGATTTATTTTTATTCTCTTTGCTCTTGTGGCTGGTTTAAAGTGGGCTGTGCTCAGATGGAGAATGCTGATGTCGTGTATTTCTGTGCACCAATCAGAAATCGATATATTTACTTTGCCAGACGGCTGTCAAAATCTGATTGAAACACAACCATGCAGTCATGAAGAGGAAAAAATTTAGCTTTAAACGAGATGATTTAGAAGTTTTAGCTATGATTGTGCTTATTTATTTTTATATTACAGAGACTTTTAAATTGCTTTAGTAGATCTGGGGTTCCCATAATATTGAATACATGAGCCCAGATGTCAGGAAAAAGCACATATGAGTTGTTGGTAAAAATGTAATATTTCATTTAAGCAACATAACATCCACAGAGGTGCGAGCTGTGGGACACGTCCCTCCTTTCCGTCTATAGATTTGTCCTTGTGTGATTGTTGAACTTTGCTGGAAAACAGAAAGAAGCTCTTGCTCTTTAAGCCTGAAGCGCCGAGGTCAAAACTTGACATTTACCGCCGGTGTCTTGGATACTTTCATTTCCACTTCCACTGTATCTTGGCAGGAAGCAACACAGTGTGACATCGTGAGGAAAATGTACACCGAAAAAACCCCCAGTGAAATTAGCCTCAAAGCTACATCACCGAGGGGGATTTTAACCTTTTAAGAGCCGCTAACCTTGAAAATGGTCCTTTGCTTTGAATTTAGTGCAGAGTTTAATGCTGCTTCAGCTTTTTCTTTTCCTGCCAAGTACAAAACTGTGGGGACTCCTGCCATTAAAATGACTATCATTGCAAACTCTATATCGACTTTGTCCTTCAGACCCGGGTTGAACCGACGTTACTAATAGTTGCCAACCTGTGTTTGCTTTGTTTGGCAGGGTCAACACAGGTAGACTCAGTAGCTCTGCAGGCCAGACTTAGCTGGGAAACTAACACACATGACGGCTCCCTGTGGTCAACGCATATAAACACATGAGAGGGAAGGAACACAGGCAAACCATGAAAAAGATATACATTGGCAAAACCGCCTTAAAAGTCCCCCGAAACGGCGGCAAACATCCGAAAAAGAGGTAAGAGTCGAAACTCTCAGACGCCGTCTCTCCATCCGTCCTTGTTTTTATCTGTTTGTCCGTTCATCCGCCCACGAGGTGTCTCCTCTCGCCGCCCAGCGGTGCCGAAGCGGCCTCATCACGCCTCTCCGCACCCAGAAGTCATGCTGCCTCGTCATCTCATCTCACCGGAATGAAAGCACTCATTATGTCTGACTCAGCTCCCGTTCACAGAAGAGGTCACTAATGGGGGATTTTTTTTTTTTTTCATCCCTGGAGCTACTTCACGTAAACTCATCCTATATCAAACAACAAACACCTGTATTCCCCTGCGAACGCCTGCCACTCAAAGAGAAGCAGGAGGTGGGGGCTGCCGGGCGATGCAGCACTGAAACGCCAGTCAGTCGGTCCAGACAGTCATTGAATGACTCTGTAGGCAGGTATTGTTTTACTCGCTGACTTGGTTGTACAGTCGACGTGGCGGCTTTTCCACGTAAATCGTTGGAGTCACCTGGAAAAAAAAACTTTATTCCATATCCAGTGTGAATTATTCTAATTTTATATGTACGAAGAAAAGTAGCATTATTTAGCATTTAGCCTATGATAGCACTAGCAGCAATGTTTCATTTGGTCAAACATTTCTCGAAGCCGTTGTTAACCTTATAATGAAGTGCAGACAGTCAGCAGCATCAGATGACACAGTGTTATCAATGATGTACTGCTGAAGTGCATCTGGATGCTGACTAAACAAGTGGAGTCGACAGCTTATTATAACCATGAAAGGAGTCTTTAATTAACTTTAACCAAGAATTTTAGTTGCCTAAATTTAACATACCTTAACCATATAATATGAAATCACAAAACATATCTCATGAGCGGTTTTTGGAAGACAATCACCAAAACAAATGGCCTTATTTGTCTCTAAGATATGAGCCAAAATGTCTGACTGAATGAATGAATTAATATTTTTATTGAAGTGTCATACAGCTAAAGGTGCTAAACCCACATGGGCTTACATACCACTATGTTATAAGAAAGAGAGTGAGCCATATACATTACAGTGAATCAAGTCATAATACTTTATTTGTATTTATTTGTGAGACTGTCTGCAATTAATAATCCAGCTACGATGTTTTAAAAGACAAAAATCAGACTAAGATTAAGACAAATTTACACAAATGACTAACATTTATTCTTATCAACTGTACAAAGTGTGACCCCATCTACTTTTCATCCCACTGATTGCAGAAATATCATCATGCATATTAATGAGCTGAAAACTGGATGATACCTGAAAGCATTCAAAGGAACCTGTCCCTCATTTTATTTTTTTTTCCTCAGCCCCCACCGTCTGTATCTATGATCTTGTTAAAAGAGAGAAAAAAGAGACAAAGAGAGGAAGTGAAAAGAGCTACGTGACCACATCTCCATCCACTCTCTGCTATCTGTTATCCGGCTGCAGATAGAGTCATTACCCTCCTTCCTCCATCTGTCCGTCAATACAGGGTCCATTAAGCCCAGCCGTGCACACTCAGATCCATCACGGCAACAGACATTTCCTCTTTTCCCACTCACACTTGCCCTTTTATTAGATTGAAGCCCAGGTAATGCACATACTCTGAAAATAGTCATCATTGTGCTGTCTGGCTGAATTACATGTGGGGGGTATCGCTGTTCCGTAAATCTGAGCCTTCACACTCTATTCCTATGATGTATTAGAGTTCATTGGCTCATATTTCATCACAGATTACAGCCTCTCTTCTTCGGTGGGACCAATCTCGCCGATGATTGGGTTTCTGCGCTGCGCTGCAGAGCTCTAATGCTGAAAAAGAGATCTAATGCTCAAAGATCTAATGATGTAAAAAAAAAAACAAGCTCCGTATCCTCGCTCGCCCCTGCATGGGTTTTTAATTAGAGATCTGTGTTTTGGTCCCATGTTTTCTTCATACAAAGCACTTTCTCACGCAACTTCCCTGCTTTTATCACCCTCTCATGATGTTCTCATCGCCGTTGCATGGCCGTTCAGGGGTGCATTAAAAAGATATGTAGAATCTTGCAAGTCCATTTAGATACGCACATACCCGAGTTACAAGCTCCACCATATGCCCTGAACACAATCATCTGCCCTGTGTGTGTGTGTGTGCAGCTCATTGCTGGAGCAGAAGGAGGACTTACGGAAGAGGCTTTCCTACACGACGCACAAGCTGGAGCTGCTGCAGAGCGAGTTCGACTCCACGCGGCAGTACCTGGAGACGGAGCTGCGCCGAGCACAGGAGGAGCTGGACAAGTTTACTGACAAGCTGCGCAGGTACACCTACATATTGTCCAGCACAGTAGGAGATCCTTTAAGTAAAAGTAGGAGATCCTTTAAGTAAAAGTACCAATAACACTACAATACTCCATTAGAGTATTCCATCAATTTAACATTGCACTCTTATCACACTGTCAAACTCATGAAGGGTAAAAACTGATGCAGCAGAACCGTCCACATTCTTCTTCTTCATCAAAATCACACATAACCCACAATGCAACAGTTGGCATGGAGATTTGGTTGTGTCATACAATAGTGGCTAATGTAGCCTCAAGCCTTTATTCTCAAGCAGTAACTCACGTCTTTCTAACGTCACACATACAGATTTTTGTCGTTTTCATAGTCCTCGATGTCATCTGATGCTGACTCAAGTGACATCACATGAGGCCATTTATCAGATTTTAACAGCTCCCTCTGGAGCCACAAAAGGCATTATGCAACTTTTTTGACATATGAATTAGTCTCAAGACCTTTTGAACAGACTTTGATTTGTAAAATCAGTGGAGTTGAGTCAGTAAAGTCAAAATAGGTATTATCAGCAAAAAATACAGGAAAATTGCCAATATGAGTGATGTTTTGTGATTGTGATGCATTAATGTGTAAGAAACATTTTACTGTTGTAGTTGGTCGAGGTGGAACGAGAATGAACTATTTTAAAGCAAATGAACCTGAGGGTCCGGACACTGGTTTAATTACCAATTAAGAATGACCTGATTTTATAAGCTCATCATATGTTTTAAAGGTGGGCTCTTAATCTTAAAAGTAACTTGTGACAAGTAAATATAGATTAGTGATTAGTAAAATATTTTCCTACAGAAGAAGTACAAAGTAGCATAAAATAGATATGTTCAAGTAAAGTACAAGTACCTCAAAATTGTACTTAAGCACAGTATTTGAGTAAGTGTACTTATGTTCCACCAGTACTCAGGATATATCCGAAAGTAGGCAAAGAAAAATACTTGAGATGTTCCTTCTTTTAATTAGTAAGACTCATTTTGCTTTTATAAGAGAAACCAGAGAACAGCAGAGAAAACATGGACAGACAGGGGACATGACAACAAAGACAGTTCATTCACACATGTGAATATACAGTTTGAAGTTTAAATTGATCCGGTGGGACGAGACAGACGAGTGTTAAATCCTTTGTTTTTCCCCTTCATTTATATGATATGAAGCGCTGCACTGAACTTTCAGTGTTTACCCCCGGGTATCTAAACTTAGTCCATCTTGTGTTCCAGTCCAGTGAACAGCAGCTTTAAAAATTGAGTGGAGATGTAAGATACTGTGGAGATTTTAGACCCATATAGCCTAAATAAAGCAGTAATTCTTCTTCTGCGGCTAATGAGGAGCAGCTGCCTTTTTCTTTTAATCTGAGATTTAATGAAATGCAAGGCGTCATGATAAACAGCATGTGAGCGTGTGGAGTCGTGTGCCAGTATATCACATCAGTCGGGTACAGACTTGGCCTGACTGTGAAAAAAACACAGTTAATTCTGAGCACTGCAACCAAAGAGTTAAGATAAGATAAGTTTATTGATGCCCAGAGGGGAAACTCAGGTTTTGCAGCAGCATAAGGACATAAACAAGTACCGATAAATGGAGACAATTAAAAGATAAATAATGAGAATTATATAAAATAAAGAAAGAGAGGAGATAAAAATAGAAACTATAAAAGAGCAATTGAACTAAGCGTCGTCTCAGTCAAAGTGACTTAGTTGTGTGGCAAGTAGCAGCAAAGTATATTCATTTCTAATACATGTATATAAGTATATAACATGATGAAGTTATTATACGTTTTCTGTATTAATATCTAAATATGTAGCAGAGATGTGAGATTTAATGTGATATGTGTTGTGGCTATCTATCTATCTATCTATCTATCTATCTATCTATCTATCTATCTATCTATCTATCTATCTATCTATAGTATAGTATAGTAGTATAAACTATATAGTAGATATAAACTAAATGTACCAATATAGTGTAACATAATATATAGTATAGTGCAGCAACATAGCACAAAATATAAAATATAAGTTTCAAACAAGTGCAAAGATCCAAAATTTCAAAGTAAGACGTAGAGGAAGGTCAGAAAAATCAAACTTCCTGTTGGGACCCCCCACGTTGGGATCCACTGGCGATTTTATCTGGCACTCACATGTCACCTTACACAGCATGTCTCTGCCTTCACTACAGAATGAAACAGCCACTAAACATCGTATCAGCGAAGCGAGATGTGAGAATGACCTACGAGCGCTCTAATCTGAAACCGTTGCATGTGCTTATTTTCAGTAGTGAGGGTCTCTGGGCTGCTACTCCACTGCATGTGTACTGTACGAGCTACTATCCGCAAGTGAGCAGTGTTGTTTATTGTGTCGTTTAGAATACAGAGCAGCTACTCGGCGCTGCAGAGGATCAACCAAGATCTGGAGGAAAAGATCCACAGAGATGTAAGTGTTTAAGCCTGTGTGTGTGTGTGTGTGTGTGTATCATGAATTCCCATGCTTGTGGTTAAGTGCCTGTAGATACAGAAGAAAAAGAAGCACATAAGCAAGTTGTGGGGTTCAGACATACAGACCACTTGGAGAGCCCATTTGAATATGAATATGCCCGCTGTTGGTACCACTGACGTTAATTATGGCTTATTACAATTGGCTGTCCTCCTTCAAATGGCAGAGTGATAGCAAACCCATTGTTCCTCCATGCACCGCACCTCACTTCATTTGTCAGACATTTGCTTTCGCCGGTGGAAAGATACAATTAACCAGCCCGCCCGAGAACACTGTATGACAATCAGGTGTCTCCGCTGTTGAATAGACAGCTCGAGAACGCTCAGCGGACGGGTTTGTTGCGGCACAAGATTATAATCATCGTCGTGATTGCAACGCTACAGCATCGAGATACCGGGTTAACAAGGAGCTGAAGGTCAACCGGGGTTTTTTGTGAGAGGAAAAAAATGGTCATTTTTAGAAATAAACACAATCGGACATTTTTTTCCTGGTGAAGCGTCCTCATCAGTTGTTATTGATTCTCCTCACGTATTCCCTCCTCAAGGGTGAGAGAGGTGCTGAGTAAGTCTCTATGTAATCGTAAAGCTTGTTTACTCCAGAGGTGCCACAAACCCATCTGACCCCGTGGCCCCGCACAACTACACAGAATGTAATTACAAGACAGATAAACACAGTGATATACTTTGAGTGGGCTTCTGCTCGCACAGCTGCACTGTTCAGAGTGTTGGAGGGAAAACTTTTTGCACGCTTAAACCAACACGAGGGCCGCATGTTTTTATTACAGCTGCCATGGAGCAGTAACCTCAAACTGTTTTTAGTTTATGGATCCTGACAGGAAATCAGTTTGTAAAGCCATGATTTAAAATGTTACACAGGACACAAGTGTCTGGACTGAACTGTCAACAAAAAGAGACATGTCTTACTGGACCTTAAGCACCATCAATGTGCGAAGTTGCTTTGTTTATCCATCCTGTATTTGTGTTTAGAGCCAGGATCTCATGCATCTTCTACAAAGAATAGATCCTGTATGCATCATAAATCAATGGTTTGGGAAGTTTTGGCTCATCAGAATCAGAATCCTTTATTGTCATTGTACAATAATACAACGAAATTATAGCAGCCTTGGAAGGTGTTAATGAAATATATAACTAAACTAAATATAACTCTGGTAAATATAAATAGTCTGAATAAAATAAGAATAAAATAATAATTATAAAAATAGAATGAGGTAATAGGTGCAAATAGCAGGAATGGTCCAAACAGGCCTTGGTAATATAATATACTGTCCATATATTGCACATTGCCGTATTGCACATGAGGTGATACACAGAGAATTGTCCATATGGAGTGGATGAGAAGTCCGGCTTGATGGTATGGTATGTGAAGGTGTGTGTGGTCAGTGTATGTGTGTGTTCAATATGGTGACTGCTCGAGGGAAGAAACTGTTCCTGAGTCTGTTTGTCCTTAGTTTATTATTGATTATTTGTTCAATTGCGTGAATCTGTGTTGGTTTAATTTTGAGAAAATCATCAATGAATATATTCGGAGGCAGAACATTAATAATGAAGCTGGATAATAGACAAGTCATGACAAATGTGCTCGGAGCTGTGAATTAATGCACTTTATAAAAACTGGGATGTGGCTTTGTTGAGTGTCGTTTGAACTGAAAAAAATTAAAGAGTTTACAAATGCAGTCTTTGTTCCATGCTTCCTCTCTCGCCGTCAGACTCAGCACCACGATGACGAGAAGCGAGCGCTGAGCAGGGAGATCATCGTCCTCAACAACCACCTGATGGAGGCAAAGCTCACCATCGAGAAGCTGCAAGAAGACAATGTAAGAGCCCCTTTATATATTCACCTCTAGAGGATAAGATGATGCATATTAGCTTCGCCTTGTTTACTGTCTGTGGCACTGAATTCCTGCCTCGAATAGAAACAGTTGAGATGACGAGAATATTCACCCCTGCTTGTTGTGTCTCGTCTTCCATGTGTCGCGGCTCCACAGGATCTTTACAGGAAGGACTGTAACCTGGCTGCTCAGCTCCTCCAGTGCAACAAGTCTCTGTACAGGGCCCAGCTCTCTGAGGTGAGCGCCGCACTGACTCTCACACAATCAAGCTCAAATTGGTTCATTTATTCATTGTTGAATTTAGTGCCACTCGATCTGTTCTTGACATTAGTTTGTGCCGGTTTCAGCATTTTTTATCTTAAGATTTCAATCACCTCAAATTTGCTTCTGAGAGCTCATCACACTGCAACTTAAGAAAAAAAGTAGACAAGCACATTAAGACACATCTTCACCAATTTAACAATAAAAATGCAACACAATTTTTTTTTTTGATACAGAAAACAATCATGGCACAGACGATAATGGAAAGTGTTTCCACTGAAAAATGAACTAGTTTGGAACACGCTTTTTGTTGCCAGGGTTGGGACTGTAAACGGTGTTGGATCTAAAATGTGAGTTGCTTTGGTTGGACGACAAGAATGTCTCAGCAGTTTCCATTGTCATCTCTCAGTGTTTCTGTATTTGCCAGATTAACAGACCAACGCTGCTAGAAGTTTAACAGAATAACAGACAAATACATGTAAAATTTTCACAAAGGTCACGAGCAACTTTTTGCCCTGACATTCGATGTGAGTCCAGAATAATCACATGCACTTATTCAAAACCACAGTAGTGAAGTAAAAGGGAATGATTTGGTGAAATAGCTGTGATTTATGGGCAGGGAGGAGATGTGGTGTGAGGCAGCACTGAGATGAAGCTCAGCTCAGCTCATGGCATAAGATGGGCAAAAAAAAAAAGAAAAAAAAAGTGGCTGTCTTGACTATAACTGAAGGTCATCTTGCCCTTTGTGAGGCAGAAGAGATAAGAGACACGACACGGTGGAGCTGTGACGGCTGTAGGTCACTGCAGGGAGGGCGGAGAATTAAAGCTGTACAACCTTCACCTGAGGGAGGAGGACAGAGGCGAGGTTTCCAAAAGATGGTAGCTAATATGACAACATGATGCACAAGATACAGTCTAGATATGTGATTGCTATGGTCATGGATGAATGAAAAATAATCTGCATTTACAATATGTTTCATTTTTATGTGGTTACCACGAGCTGAAAATGTCTTTGTCCTAACATTTAAATTTACCCCAACTATAGAAATTACTGCTTTTCCATTATGTTATTATTGTCATGTGGTTTGACAAAAAAAATAGCACAGTCACAAAAATCACATTGAAAGCAAATTCAACCGCCACTTTTTTTTTTCATACTTTGGACTCTGTGTGAAACATGAATAAAAATGCAAATGCAATCATTTGCCCAGAAACAACATCCTTTATACAATCATGTGTTCACGAAGTGGTGAACCTCACTCGATCCTCGCTTGTGAACGACTGAGTCTTTCATGATCCTATCACCTGTTACCAATGAACCTGTTTACCTGTGAAATGATCCAAACAGGTGTTTCTGGATCAGTCAACAACTTTCACAGTCTGTTGTTGCTCCTGTCCCAACGTGTTTGAAACATGTTGTTGCCATCAAATTCAGAATGAGCAGATGAAGCCGATGAGTCAATCATTCAATATATTGTCTTTGTGCTCTTTTAAATCAAGCATATGTCGAAAAAAGTCTCATGATCTCACTCAGTTTTGTTTATATTTTACACAGCATCCCAACTTTCCTGAAATCAGAGTTGTGTATTTGAGAGAAATATCCCTTAAAATTCGCAACCTAAATTGCGCTGCACTTTCATTCTCGTTCATTTCTTTTGGCATTGAGCTGAAATTACATGTGGGCTTGAAAAGTAGTAACAGAAGCACAAATCTGGTGTTTGCGCCCATCAGTGAGGCGGGAGTCTAAAATAAAATCTTTCTCCTCCTGTCACTCAACGTGCAGCTAAACCGGAGTGTAATTATACTGCGCCGGGTTTGGTAATCATGTAATTGTTGGACAGTGATGAAGCGTGAAGCGCGATGGAAACTACTTCAAGGCGAATCGTGTACAAGTGTGAGAGAACTTAAAGGAGCTGAAACTACAGTTTGTGGCAAAATGTAAATTCGCAGCACATCCTCCTCCTCCTCCTCCTGCTGCTGCTGCTGCTTGTGTAAAGAGATGCATGTGAGTATTGATGAGTGTTTTAACACCAGGCCAGCTTGGCGCCACTTTCCGCTGCATCAGCCCTGGGCCTTGTGCCTCGCCCATGTGACCAGGGTGGATTTCAAAGCTGGCAACTATCCACAAGGTTAAAGGATGCCTCTGCACGTTTTGCCCATATGGCTGAATGGAAATATCAATGCAAACTGCAGCCGGTTGCATAAGGCTCATAAACTAACCTACACATACACAGGACACACAAACACGTACACACAGTATCTGCTAAAGGGTGAGAAACTGTTCTGTGCAGGCACGTTGCCAAACATAATGGGGGTCAGAGGCTATACATGCACTCACTGTATGTCCACCGGTTTGCTGGTCCTGTGGGCGGGAGCTAATCGAAAGCATATTGATGAATGGCGCAGCAGCATTTTGAGAAGTGCAGCGGCTCTTCAGCGCCTACTGAAGTGCTCCAGTCGTTTGTTTTTTTTTGCTGCAAAAACAAGCTCGGAGAGGCTACGGAACGATCGGGCTCCGATTTCTAAACGCCGCATAAAAAGCTAATTGTGATCTTGTTCAGAACGAGCCCAAATGAAAAAATGTGTGGACGGTAATTTAGTGGCGCTTAGTTTGGTTCAAGTTGTAATAAAACTGTTATGATAAAATGTCTTTTCATGTTCTCTGTGGTGGTTGTCTTTTCTCTATCTACAGTGTTATAATTAGCTTGCCTCTCATTGCCAATTAGGAACAACTGACTAGATTCCTGTTGATGATGTGCCGGCTTAATGCTCGTTGCTATGGAGAGGCACAGATAGTGGATAGAGGCTTCTTCTCTTCTTTTTTTTTTTTATTGAGAAAGGCTCAGAATAGAGCAGTGTCTCTCTTTTCTTTTCCTCAGTTCACCTTTCATTGCTTCTCTTTTGTTCCGGCTCTCGTCAGTGAAAACCAAACTGTGCTGATTTTTTTCATTATTATAGCCACATCAGGTAAAAGCACAAGTGTATGTTGTGGTGATATATTCAGAAATCAGCTAATATATAATGTGACACACTGACATACAAACGGCAATGGACAGGGACAGGAAATGTAATGCATCTACAGCTCAAAAACCAAAATGATGGAAGTGAAATGGAATTTTTTCTCTTTGGCTTTTATGAAGCAACACAACAAATTCAAAAGCAACAAGAAAGCGAACAACAAACGATGCAAAGTAACCAGGCACAAACATGAGCGTTAAGCTAAAAATAGAAGAATTAAATAGAGGCAAAGCAAAGATAAATAGTCTTATTAAGAGCAATATAAATATAAATACAAGAGACAGGTGAAATAAAGATATTTTGACATATCAATATATAATTTTATAATGTAAATTTTAGTTTTCTGTTCATCTTTGATCTGAACTGAATATACTGATATGAAACAACCAAGAGTTTGCTGACACTGTTTTTACTTCACTGGAATTGAACTCATCCCTTTTTGTTAGTTGCTTCCTCGTCATTATTATTGATTCATAAAAAATTGTGGTGTTTTTATGTTTGGTTGTTTTTTTAACTTCTGAAGGAGGCCAGAAAAAGTTTCAGAATAACTTTTCTAATGGCACTTTTTAATGTAGACAGCGACAGTCTATTAGTCTTTTGAGGTGCAATGTTTGAATGTACAATGAATTCTTTACATTGAATAGAATAAGTGAAGAATACGTCTATGAGGATTTCAAAGACTGCACATGTTGTATGCATAACCCTCCACCTGAAATCATCAGTAGAGCAAGTGGTGAGCTCATGCTCCATCTGTCAGCACAACACTTACATCTCCTGTCTCCCTGCCCTTCTTCTTCTTTTCTCTGACACTTCCAGCTGCCTGCTGATTTTCAGGAGCGACTGACCATGCACATGGAGGAGTCTCCTCTCTGTCACACGTACTCCGACAGCGTCCCGGCCTCTCTCATCGCCAAAGTGCTGGAGAAGCCTGACGAGGCGTGCAGCAGCAGCCAGGCCTCCCGCTCCCCCAGCCCCCAAACCCAGGACCACGCTTTCATCTTGGAGCGCCTGGGTCCAGGTGAGCGGCTGGGGCTCCGCGCGGCCTATAAGTCTGACCTGTACAGCAGCGACACGGCCCTGTACTGCCCCGACGAGCGGCACCGCGAGCGCCGGCCCAGCATGGACCTCCACGGGCAGAGGAAGCTGCTGTACGGGCCCCAGAACTCCACCGACAGCAACCCCGAGGAGGGCTCGGTGGGGCTGAGGGCCGGCTTCTCCCAGGAGCACTTCGCCAAGTTCCCCGCCACGCTGGGCGCAGGCTCCAGCTCCTACTCCAGCTTCAGCGGAGGGGGGTCTGAAGACAAAGGCAACGGGCCGCCCAGCAGCGCAGCCTCCTCCCCGCGCCACCACTCCCTCTACATGGACTGGAGGGATGCAGGGGACTATGAGAGAAAGAGTGACTCATCCTGGGAGAGGGACAGTCCGAGAGGCTTTGCCAACGCTCATCCCTTCCAGCAGACGGAGCTGAGCCACCACCAGAACGGCAGCTCGCCCGTCTACAGCCGCACCATGTCGTCCTGTTTCAGCGAGCCCTACGAGCCGCTCCCTCCCTCTTCATCCCCAAGTGTTGCTTATGGAGACAGTCGGCGAGGGAGCACGTTAGCCCCCGAGGAGGAGGAGCTGATTGGCCGATGGAGGCAACTCAGCGTGGAGGACTTGAGCGCCCACACCTACCGCAGCCCGGGCCGGGCCTCACCTTACAGCTTCTCAGAGCAGCACTTCTCCGTCCGGCCCGCCAAGATCCGACTGGGGCCGCTCTACAGCAGCTTCCAGGAGGGGGCTGACTATTACCATCACGGCGCCGACGTCATGGACCCGGTGTGGGTCGCCGCCAGCCCCAGCCCCGAGTGCAGCCCAGGGTTGCGGCAGGCTCACAGCCAAGCCCACCTGTACCGAGCCGAGGACAGCCAGGGGTCGGAGCACAGCCTCTACCACTCAGGGAGCTCCAAAGACAGGGAGGGTAACGTGGCAGCTGGCGGCCAGAGCACGGATTACGTTGACCCCAGCCCCAACAGCTCCACCGAGTCTCTGAACCAGAGAACCCTAGAGATGGCCGCAGAACTGCAGCACTACCAGGTGGAAATGCACAGCTTGCCTGCACAGGTGAGCCAGTCGCCGCCGCCGGCCCCGCCCCCTCCTCCTCCGTACAACCAAAAATTTGGCTCCCTGGGACTTTCCAGGAAGGACAGTCTGACCAAGGCCCAGCTTTATGGAACGCTTCTGAACTGACTTTCCAATCAGGTTTAATCTTTGACGCAAGGCCCTGCTTGGTCCAGCTCCACCTTCTGTGTCAGCGCCATCATTTTGATAGAACATGGTTTGAATAGAAGCCAGGAGCCAAATAATTCAGTATCATGAACATGTAACTATTGCTGATTATTTAAAAGCTTTGATTGTATGACAGAGGATGACAGTTTACACTTCACTTGCCCTGATCGAGTGAGTCCTGTTGACAGAGTTGTGGGGCACAAGGCAGAGAGGAGCTTGAAATTTGTAAGAATGTGTATGTATTTAAATCACAAATGTATAAATATATACTTATAACTAAAAATGGAGTGATATATTTTGTATGTAGCGGCAAGAAATAAATCCAAAACAATCAAACAACAAGGCAAATCTGCTCGATAAACCTGGAACTTGTATATAAATTAAAAACTGCCACTCCTATATTGGAAAACTCTTGAGAGGTGTTTTAAAGGAGAATTGATATAAACTGCACAGAGATTCGCTTCAGTCGTTATTTTTAATCGACTGAAGCAGCGTCTGAGGATTTAAGTGCGAATGTTGAACATAGGGAGACGACAAAAACAAATTAATCACTCAAACATACATTTTGTTTTTCTTCTGTTGATTGAATTTGACAGTATCGGTGGGTGTGTTATATTGTTATTGATGGAACGTTTTGAGATCTGTCTTGGCAGTCAGTATTATTTTATTTTCGCTCTTCTATATCTCACAGAGAGGTTTTCCTGCCCCCATGCTACCTCAGATTTGGATGCCCACCCCCCCCACCCCCCATCAAGCCACTGTAACCCTGTTTCTTTGACAACGATGCATGTTTATATATTTTGGTTGTTTTGTTCGCCTAATAAAGCACAAATTACACATATAAGCCCCGAGCCTTCGTTTAATGGATTTGAAATGTGGACGCATCACAGAGACATCGTGTTGTAATGTTGCTCTATTCAAAGTACAGTTGCATGTGATCAATTGTTTTAAGATAATTAGACGTCTGCTTATCCACAGTTTGGTGATTGAGCCTGGGGAAAGCCTGCTTTTGCTGTTGTGAAGTTATAAATAGGTTAGTCGTTTTTTGCCGAGATCAGCAAAGTCAAAACAGAGAAGATTATATGTGTGTTACAAAGAGTCATCAAGGAAATACTTCAAGGAAATGTTTCTTACGCTTTGAGCGTTGAAGATCTCAAAGACTAATATTAGTGTTAATGCTGAAACTAAACATACAGCCGTTGCTCCTCTGATTTACAAGCTTCCAAAAAAGACAGTTTTTTAATCATTCTTCAACTTTCTCAGTTTTTTTGTTACCCCTGTTCCAACTTGTTTGAAACGTGCCTGAAAATATTTGAAGACATTTTCAGACTTTATATCAGACTTAGGGAAACTGTGTGAGAATTTGTGAGTTTTGCAGTATTTTCTGCCTTGACAATCATTAACTGTGAAAATAATCTGTGGATTTGGTAATAGCAATTGTTACAAAATAGTCACAGGCCTGAATTTAGTCCAGGTCTCTCAGTAAATAGCCGTCCTATTAGCATATAGAGGACATTCAGTCATTTCAGAAATGTTGTATTTATTCTGAATTTCCGTTCAGTGATTATTTCTGTGTCTCCTTTCACTCCTTCCTGCCGAGGCGTGAGGAGATTTCCATGTGAGACTGAAATCATCCACAGGACGGAGCCACAGCGCGGCAGCATCTCACTGATCTGCATTGTCAACCTCATTGTCAAGCGTCTCCTCCAGACACAGCAGAAAGCATTTACACTTCAAACACGTCAACAGAGGGAAACCAGATTAACAGTCACCTCTTCCTTTTTTTCTTTTTCTTTTTTAAACACGGCAAAATACATGCTAAAGTATGCACAAATTTAGCATTCGGGCACAATAGCTGAACTAGAAAATGCTTTTCAAACTGCTCTGAGGATTTGCACAGCACAAGCAATAACGTGACCTGACAATGGAGGAAAAGGTGACAAGTCAGCTTGACTTTGATGAATGCAGAGAGGAGATGAGTTCTTTCCCTTTGATCTTGATGTGTGTGTGAATCTTCAATCAAACGCATAAAGAAAGAGCAAGGCAATATTTAAAGTGGACCTTAGATTGATGAGCCCGAACTGACGAGGCTTGCTCACACACACTTTATTTGCACACTTCATTGGCACAATATGTCATTTCATTTAATAATTACATCCCCCAGGTGGCAAAATGTCTTTTCACATGCCACCTTTTGTAGAAGAGTTTCTCTGGGGCCTGCAGAGGATTATTTTTTCCAAGAGCCCATAAGTCCTCTGAGTGCTGTCCACAGAACAGGACTCTGCTCAGTTAGCGAGCCCAACCATCCTCCTGCTCATGTCCCACAGTTTCTTGGCTGCTTGTTCATCTGTAGCTTTGGCCAACAGCTCCTCCTCCTCACAGTTAGCGAAACACTTCCCTGACACTCCCTCCACCTCGGGAGAGCAGGCCAGATAGAGAGGAGTCTGGGCACCCTCCAGTGGACTCTTAAAAAAGACTAGCGAGGCGAGGTAGAACAGCGGCTTTGCCAGGAGAGGGATTTGGACGTGCCTACCCAGCCTGGTCCTCACGATGCCCGGAGTGAGAGCATTGACCGTGACCCCCGTGCCCTCCAGCTGGCGAGCCAGTTCGAGTGTGAACAGCAGGTTGGCCAGCTTGCTCTGACTGTAGCAGAAGGCCTTACTGTAGTTATTTTCACTGTTCAGGTCGTCGAAGTTGATGTGGCCGTACTTGTAGAGCTTAGAGGAAACCACGACGATGCGACTGGGGGCCGAGGTCTTCAGGAGGTCCAGCAGGAGGTGAGTGAGGAGGAAGTGACCCAGGTGATTCACGCCGAGCTGCATCTCAAAGCCGTCCTCTGTCTTTGTGTAGGGGCACTGATAGATGCCTGCGTTGTTGATGAGCACGTCAATCTTGGATTCCTCCTACAAGGTCAGAGAAATTTAAATCATTTCAACTAAATAACACACATCAAAGACTCACGGAAAAAAAACACATGAACTGAATATTTCTTAAATCTACTTTACTGTTCTAAATATAAGTAAGGCATATGGGTTTCAGTGAATTCAAAATTAGCTGCCTGTAGCAGACAATATAGTCAGACCTTTACAATGCCTTTATTAAAGCACTAAGTAATTCCTTTAGGACCTTGCCATTCAATAGGTCCTGAAATACAAAGCTGTGGTCACATAGGAAACCAAATGAGACACCCAGTGGTTATGGAAGGTAAGGCAAGCTGATGTAGAGGGTATTATATTACACAAATACTGCATTCATACTCTTTGAGCACTTACACTATCAAAAGTAAGGAAGTTGCTAAAGAAGTTGCTGCTGTACTTTTACAATATTGTGAATGGAATACTTTTTTGTTTGGACCTAACAATATATTCAAAGGTGTTACACCAGGCTTCAGGAATCTGTGATGGATATTGTACAGTGTTTTCTGATGTTTTTTTATACACCAAAGTGACTAATCGAGTGAACAATTGGCAGAATAATCACTGATGAAAAGAATCTGACTTGTACTGAATGAAGCCTCCAAAGGATGGTTGGCTCAGCTGAAGTGGCTGATCTTTCACAAAACAAACAAACAAACAAACAGGTTCCCATATTAATATTTTTCCACAGGACCAACCATTCTAACTAGACCAGGAATCAATTCAGACTTTCTCATCCTGGTTATTATCGAAAAGGTGTTCAAACTAATATGTGGTATCAGTGGTTTGAGGGTCAGTGCTGAAGTTCAGGACCAAGGACAGTCCCCTTCCAGCAATGTTCTCCTTTGCATTGGACTATGATACAACAATAACACAACTACAAGACAACTAGAAGACAACAAACCTTTACTTTACGACATGATTGTCTGCTTGTGCTATTGGTTGGCAAGAACAAGCATTGTGAAAGTGTCACTTTAGGTAATTGTGACAACATTTCTTGCTATGTTCAAATTTTTTACAAACAAAACAGTCAATCAATTAATGGAGAAAATAACCAGAAGATTCATTCACAATGAAAGTTTGGAGTAATGATAACTTAATAATATAATATATAATGGCATCACAATCATAGGGGCTATTGTCCTGTAGTAAGTCTACTTCTAATACTATTGACTAATACTATACTATATTAATGCTTATTCTTCTTGAATAAAAAGACAATAACACAACAAGAAGACAACATCAGCAACAATAACAGAACAACGACACAACAATGACACAAGAATAATACAACAATAAAAAAATAATAAGACAACAACAACATCATAACAAGAAGACAACAGTAACAACAGTGACACAACAATAAAACAATGACACAACAGTGACACAACAAAAGCAGGAATGAACTGGGCTGTTTCAAAGGCTAAACTGCACAGTAAGTTAAAAACAGTCAGCTTGTAAATAAACGGAGTCTTTGAACCTGAGTTAGTTACCTGATTAATTTCCTCACAGAACCTGCGGACCGACCTCAGAGAGGCCAGGTCCAGGTGTTTGAACACCAGCTCCCCCTGCTCGGCTCCCGCCTGCCTCTTCATGTCCTCAGCCGCTTCCTCGGCGCTCCTCCGGTCCCGGCAGGCCATGACGACCCGGGCCTGGAGCTTCAGCAGCTCCCCGGTCAGGGCCTTCCCAATCCCGCTGTTAGCCCCGGTCACGATGACCGTCTTTCCCCGCATGGTGTCGGCGGGGTACCGGAGCAGCTTCGCGGCTTTCTTAGGAGGGAACAGACGGCGCATTAGCAGCAGCACCCCGCCGCCGACAACAGCAGCTATGAGCACCGCGGTGGACATGGAGGTGGAGGCCGGGGACAGGTCAGCCAGGACTCCTGGTGCGACTGTGGATTATGTGTCCGAGTTACAAAATTGCCCCGGAAATTCTTTCTGCGCAGACGCACCAACTTGACGAGTAGCATGCTAGCGCTACACTAAACTAACCAAAGTAATTTATTATATGACGTTATATTTGTATTTTTCTGTAACTAAAAATTGAATTTAATTAAACTGTAAGCTAACAGCTCACTGAATAAACAATTAAACAGTCGCAAAGCTGCTATGTAGCTTAATTTAAAGCTAACAGGCTAACTAAGCTAGCAATGTTAGCTATGGTCTCATAAAACTACTTCCGGGTGGTTTTCATAACGGAACCAAATTACATTTTATTCCAAATGTAGCGTTACACTTTGTGGCGATCGAAGCCATTATATATATATTTTTTAAATTTTACTCTAAATTGAATCTAATCAAATTTCTTCTTTTTATGAAGCTTGAAATGCGAACTAGAATAATTATTTTTCTCCCCAGAATTATTGCCTTTGTCCATCCAGCCTATTTTACCCTATATGCATTAACCACTAGGTGGCGCCATAGGAACACAAAAGTGGGGCGGCAAGTTCATCTAATTTTCAAACTTTTTATTTGTTGGCTACGAGGAACTTCTGCAGAAAATAATGTGTACATGAAAATATAATCAAAGCGTTCAGGTAAATTTCAACTTAGATTCGAGTCTAACTGTGTTTTCTTATATGCTGTCATCTTTTTTTTTCTCAACTTGGCCCACTGAAAGACTCTCTTTGTGTCTTCTTTGATTTGCCATTAAAAGTTGGTATCACTACTGTCTGACATATGGAAAGCTTGGCTGCTGGTGATGATATAGTCAGTAAATGTTTTCATATAAATTACTACACCAGTAAAATCCTGCTTTTGCATTAATGCATGAGAATTAATAATGTAATGATATATAATAGCATCACGGTCTCAGGGGCAATTTTTCTACACTGAGTACTTTTACTTTCTAATACTTTAACTACATTTTTTCTGATTATGCTTACATACTTCCACTTAAGTAACCTTTTCAATACTAAAGAGTATTTTTACAGTGTGGTAGTCAATTAGTACTTCATTATATAGTACTTGATATATACATAGTAAAGAATCTGAATACTTCTTCCACCTCTGCTTCCACCTCTGTCCAGTATGATCCATAACTTCATCATTACATGGAGATTTATTGTCTGACCCCATGTTTGCTCCTGGAATAAAAAGAGATAAGTTCTTTCACTTCCTTCTTAGCTCGTGTTTCCGGTTGGGTTGGGTAATACCCCCTATTCATTCCAGGATTTACTTCTGTTCCTACTACTTGAGAACAGTGGAGAGAGGACAGTGGAGGAAATACAGTGTAGTGTACAGTCTGCCATAACAGACACAGTAAAGGCAATTTTAATTATTTTGTCTTGCTATAAACTATATAATATTTCACAGCTCAAAATGTATTTTTGAAGAAGATTTCTTGTGCCTGGATAAAAGAAATCTCTCTCTCTCTCTATAGCCCTATTCATCCTGGTTGGAGTCCCCTCCATTTGTAAAGGTAAGTAAACATCTTCTATTTAATATTTCTTGCAGGTAAAGCATGTTCAAATATTAATATTTTCAAAATCCACCAGTTATACAGCAAATCCCTGGTTGGATTTCCTCAGCTACCCTTATACACCCATGGCATGAGTTGTACAGCCAACAAGACACACAGTGAACCCCATTTGCTCATTGTTTATCTCATGACTTGTCTGTGTAGCATTTTGGGAGAATCGATTTCAATACCAGACACACTGTGCCGATTTTTCGAGAGGCGATTTGCCTTAACTAACGGTGCCATTTGTTTTACTTTCTCTTTCATTTTACTGTTCAGAGGATGTGCCTTAGTAGTCAGGGAAGCCTTTTCTAGTGAAAGCTGCATCACGCTTGGGCTGAGAAGGGGGAAATTTTCTGTACAGGTCACAGAAAGTCTCATTTAGTTATGTTGTCTACATTGTTTTTCATGATCTGAGTAAGTACTGTTGGAATGTTGATATAGTTTTTAATATCTGATATATTATTGTTTCCACCCATCATATGCACAACTGATTATGTTTGTCTCTTCATCCAGTTTTCCATAAATATAGATTTTCTTTTACCTTTCAGCATTCAGTCTAATTGAACTTTGACCTCTAATGTTCTTTAATGTTCAAAAGTTTGAAGAAGGAGATCTTATTTGTTCACATGCTTGTGTTTTAACCACAGGTGAAATCAAATCGAGGAAGGATGCTGATTGGCTGCAGTGAGTGAAGGACAGTGACGGAGGTAAATGACTATATAATTAATAAAATATTAACAACTTTTCGCCCACTGAAATCCTGTCTGACTGCCGCATGAGAGGAAGAAACACACAGACACACACATTTCACATAGAGCATGGTGGGACCAAGAGGAGGGCAGGAAGTGTGGAGGGTAAAGCTAAAAAAAAAAAAAGTGACCTGAAAGATGGTGGCATTGCGTGTTAACCAGTCAAACCTGAGATCTGTCACATATTCACTGTAAATAAATTTCATTTGAGGTTTGTTATTTCACACTGATCGGATGCAGCTCACGCAACAAACTTTAATATGAGCTGGCACGCCAACAACTCGAGTGTGGGAGGTGTTGCTGCTTTCTGCCCTCATGGTGCCGTCATACTGAATTCACATTCACTTCTATGTTTCTGGTCTCCTCTGTCACTTTAATCTGATTGAACTGAGCAGAGGTGGAGGGACATTTGATAGAGGTTAATGATTTTATAAGAAGCCATATAATTTACAGCTTTGATAGCTGCTGTTTTAAGCAGCTCCCACAGTTTATATTTACAACCTGTGCTATTTCCTGTTCCTGCTGCTTTTTGCCTCGCTGCAAAAATAAATATCACCCAAAGACATCCGGTGTGACTGCAGCTTCTGCTCCAGCTGAAGTACCTATGATATCATCCAACTGTCAGTCACTCCCACTTCAGGTGTGTGGAGGTGTGAACTTCTTTCAGTTTTCATTTCTCACACAATCACTTCTTTTGGGTTTTATGAGAACAATCTGTGGCAATCTAGCACTGGCAGCTCCTTCTTGCCCAATCTCTTCTTTCCCAGATGTCTCAACACTGTGGAAAAAAAGGCGCAGTATTTTGGAAAAATGTTCATTTGGCTACACTACATCCACTTCATCAGCAGATATTGCTCACCTCACACACACTGTCATCACTGGCACTTCACAATTTGACTACATTCTGCTACCATTTCATACAATTTGGAAGTGCAACAATTCCAAAAAAAAAAGGTGGGACGCTGTGTAAAACTTAAATTAAACCGAATGGATCTGAAATCTATCTGCATTCTGACACATACTCAATTGAAAACAGTACAAAGACAGTAAGATTTGACTCATCAAATTTAATGATTTTTGTAAATATCTGCTTATTCTGAATTTGATGGCAGCAACACGTTTCAAACAAGTTGAGGACAGGAGCAACAAAAGACTGTGAAAGTTGAGGACTGATCCAAAAACACCTGTTTGGATCATTCCACAGGTAAACAGGTTCATTGGTAACAGGTGATAGGATCATGATTGGGTATGAAAGGTTCATCCTGGAAGTGGTCATTCACAAGTGAGGATGGGGGGAGGTTCAACACTTTGTCAAACGCTGCTACCTCTACTCTACTGGATTTCATTCAAACATTTTTTAGTTTTTACTCAGCTACATTCATTTTACATCTTCAGTTACTTTAAGAATACAATTTTACATTGACGCTACACAAAACATACAATCCGCTTATAAAATATGATGCATTGTTATAGTTGAATTACCCCTTAAGCTCTGCCAGTCATTAGTGAAAAGCTGCTTACACACTAATGTATCAGTAATAATCCAATAATCCTGTAACGCTGACACTGACTACTCCATAATGAGCTCTTTTATTTTTAATACATTCGACGCATTTAGCTGATAACACCGCTGTACTTATACAAACAATTTGAATTAACTGCTTTTACTTGAAAGACATGTTTTTACATGGTGGAAAACTTTTACTCAACTAGATTATTTTTATTATTCTATGTGTTTTATGAGTATCTGTACTGACAGAATCAGCTTGTTGTATAAAATGTTCATTTCCATCCAAGGAAAACAGGTCATAATGAGGACACTGATATAAAAGGTAATTACTTCCTGTCAACAGAGCAGAAGAGATTACTTCGAATGATGCAAGTGGCACATGAAGCAAAGACCAGGAAGCAGCCTCTGATTTCACAGGATGTTTTATCATCTTCTTTATTATGTTTATTCTCTTGTCAGAGGATTTAGGTGCATGCAGAACTGTAATCTGGTTTTCGTTTGACCGGGCTCCAGCTCCAGCTCCAGCAGCACTGCACTGTGGTAAGATGGCGGCCTATTTGGGTTTTTGAATTATGGCTGACTGTTTTTGGCCACTGTGGCAGTGAGGAATGCATTGTCAGTTTTATTCCTGAAACCATGATGCAAACACAAGTTTTGTCTGAAACAGGAACTTTAGGAACTAACATGGAGGCTGTGACCCAGTTTGGCTCAAAGTTAGAAAACACACAACAGGTTCTGACTTGTGTTGAATCTGTCTGCTGCGTGAATCAACCATTCGTGATCCAAACATTAAATGCTACTCTAGTATTTTTAATAAAAGATACAATGAGGGAACAAGTGTTTGTATTTGCAGCAGTTATAAAAGGCTTCACAAGCACAACATATCAAACAGGCAGGATGAAAACAGACACAATTAAACAATAGTGATAGAGAAAAGAGCAGAAGTGTCAGAGTAAATTGAAAAATAAAGTCCAAAGAGCCAGTGGCAGAGCAAAAGTATAAACTAAAATCTAAAAGGTATACGTCAAATCATGAGTAACAGTCCAGGTAAAACATCTCAGAAGACAAAGACTTTAACTAGAAAATCATTGTGCAGTGTTTGTAGCCTTGTGCTATAATTTTCTTTCTTTTGCATTTATATTTGCTCCCCTCTGTCTCTTTGTTAATGCAGTTTGTGTTTGCCACACATTGTCATATTCTCCATCCTATATTCAATAATGAACCTTTTTTCATTTTCTTCTTCTTTTTGGCCCTTCAGTGTTGGTCTTTCTGGAGCTCTTTCGCCGTCTCAAGCTGCTGTGAAAACTCTCCCATCAGAGCGTTGACCTCGTGCGGCCCACAGAGCAGAAGCTGGAGGCTCCTGCGTCAGCCAATCAGAACTCCTGTTGCTGCTCTGATACATTTGTGTTAGTTTTCCTATTGGTTGACATTTGTGCCTGGCACTGACAATGACAGCGTTGACCCTTTTGAACACTCTGGGGAAGTTAACAGACGACGAATTTAAGGAGTGTCTGTCAAACAACTTAAGACAGAAAGGTCAGTTGCAGCTTTTTTAAAAATCATTATCTTCTGTCATTCCTGATTTGATACTCTTTTATTTACTCCTCGGTTTTACACTGGGAGAAATTATTATGAGTAATGTTGATGGTTTTATTATTAGTATGTATTTTATACATTGAGCATATGAAAGTGAAAATATAACATACATTCTCTCTCTCTCTCTCTCTCTCTCTCTCTCTCTCTCTCGCTCTCTCTCTCGCTCTCTCTGTCAGTGGAGGCCAATGGTGTTAGAGAGACTTCAGAGAACAGTGGAACTGAAGGTATAGCTGCTGTATTCGCTGGTATTTATGGAAGTCCTGAAAGACAAATTATAGTTTAAAAAAAAAAGTCTAAGTTTTCAATTTGTTTTAAATTTGTGTCTTTTGAGGAACAAACCTTTAGAAAAACAAAAGAGAGAGAAGAGGAATCCATAGACACACAGTCTAATGTTTTTTTTTTTCTGTTTACGTCACACAGATGTGATTCCAGTACCAGAACCACGATCCATCTCACATTACCAACTCAACCTTCAATCACACCTCCAGGATAGATTCATGTGTGTGCAAGAGGGGTGTACAAAGAAGAAGGATGAGCAGCGTCTGGATCATATTTACACCGAGCTGTACGTCACCGAAGGGGGTGAAGCAAATATCAACATGCAGCATGAGATCAGACAGATCCAGGCGGTGGGGAAGCCAGCAGAAACAGAGAAACAAATTAAACCCAGTGACATATTCAAACCCCCCCGTGGAAAGTATAGACCCTTAAGAACAGTGCTAACCATTGGAAATGCAGGATCTGGCAAAACCATTCTTGTGCGCAAATTTGTGTTGGACATAGCCAAAGGAAGAGCCAATCAAGACGTGCATCTCATATTCCCCTTCACCTTCCGGCAGCTGAATTTATGGAAGGGAGAAAAGTTTCGTTTGGCAGAGCTCATTCATAAATGTATCAGAGAGACCAGAGACATCAAGGAAGAAGCTCTTAATTACATCTTTACAAGTCTGCAGTCATCTGGAAACACTAACTATGAAAAGAGCAAGTTTAAGCTTCTGTTTGTTTTGGACGGACTGGACGAAAGCCAACTTCAGCTGCGCTGTTCTACCAATAATAACCGGGATACAGACTTCGATGTGACACAGTCGACTTCAGTGGACGTGCTGGTGACAAACCTCATCCAGGGGAATCTGCTTCCCTCTGCTCGCGTCTGGATAACAACACGACCCGCAGCAGTCAGTCAGATCCACTCTGATTTTGTGGACATGGTGACGGAGGTCAGACCCTTCACTGACCTGCAGAAGGACGAGTACTTCAGGAAGCAATTCAGTGATGAGAAGGAGGCTGATGCAATCATCTCCCACATCAAGACATCACAAAGCCTCCACATCATGTGCCACATCCCAGTCTTCTGCTGGATCACTTCTAAAATTCTGAAGGACATGTTGAAAACCAGAGAGAAAGAAGCTCTGCCCACGACCCTGACTGAGATGTACATCCACTTCCTGGTGATTCAGTCCAAGCTGAACAACATGAAGTATGATGGAGGAGATGAGACGTATCCACACTGGAATCCAGAGAGCAGGGAGATGATTGAGTCTCTGGGAAAACTGGCTTTTGAGAAGCTGCTGACAGATGACCTGATCTTCTATGAATCAGACCTGACAAACAATGGCATTGACATCAGAGCAGCCTCCGTGCACTCAGGAGTGTTCACACAGATCTATAAAGAGGAAAGCGTATTTCACCAGGAAAAGGTTTTCTGCTTCGTCCATCTGACTGTTCAGGAGTTCCTGGCTGCTCTTTATGTCCATCTGACATTCATCAACTCTGGTGTCAATCTGCTGTCAGAGGCAAAAACAAGATCCCAGACGTCTAAACTGTTGACAAACGACTCTGACTCAAAACATTTCTATCAGACTGCTGTGATCATGACGTTACAGAGTCCAAATGGGCACCTGGACTTGTTCCTCCGCTTCCTCCTGGGTCTTTCACTGCAAACCAATCAGGAGCTCCTGCAAGGTCGCAGACCTCAGACCACAGACACAGGAAGTAGCACACAGACCAATCAGGAAATTGTCACTTTCATCAAGAAGCAGATCACAAAGAATCGGTCTCCAGAGAGAAACATCAACCTGTTCCACTGCCTGTTTGAACTGAAGGATCATTCCCTACTAGAGCAGATCCATCAGTACCTGAAGTCAGGACGTCTCTCTAAGAGTAAACTGTCTCTTGCTCAGTGGTCAGCTCTGGGCTTCATCTTACAGTTATCAAATCTGGACGTGTTTGACCTGAAGAAATACTGTGCGTCAGAGGAGGTTCTTCTGAGGCTGCTGTCAGTGGTCAGAGGCTCCAACAAAGCTCTGTAGGTGCACAAATAACTTCAAATACACACTATGTCACATGTGTAGGGTTGTTCTCAACTAATGAATGTTTTAGTCAACTAATCAATCTAGTCAATGAGCTGATTAGTTGATCAGTTGAAAAGTCTAGTTTTTTGTGAATTAGAGAAGATAAGATTAGATAAGATTATTGTGTTTCTAGAGATAAGATTGTATTTTTTAATCATGCAAGAAAATGTTCACATCATCCAACATTCTATTGTCTAATTGTTGGATTGTCTAACACTGAGTTAATTCCAATCAGGGAAACAAAGACAGCAGTTGATGTACAGTACAAATCATCTGTGTGTTTGCATGTGTGTGTGTGTCTCCAGACTAAGCAACTGTAATCTGTCAGAGAGAAGCTGTGAAGCTCTGTCCTTGGCCATCAGCTCCCCAACCTGTAGTCTGAGAGAGCTGGACCTGAGCAACAACGAACTGCGGGATTCAGGAGTGAAGCTGCTCTGTGATGGTCTGAAGAGTCCATATTGTACACTGGAGAACCTCAGGTCAGGACTCATTCACACATAATGATGAGAAAGCCTAACATTGAGCTAATTCTAATCAGGGACACCAGTAGACTTGTGATCTGTATGTTTGCATGTGTGTGTGTCTCCAGGCTGTCAGGCTGTATGATCACAGAGGAAGGCTTTACCTCTCTGGCCTCAGCTCTGAGATCCAACCCCTCCCATCTGAGAGAGCTGGACCTGAGCTACAATCATCCAGGAGACTCAGGAGTGAAGCTGCTGTCTGCTGGACAGGATGATCCGCACTGGACACTGGACACTCTAAGGTGTGAACAGACACAGAGAGCTCACACACTGTTTTATGCACTGGGTTATTATCATTTGGGACACGTTTAACTGTGGCACCCAAACTCCATTTATTGTGCGATTAATCAAAACATATGATTTTCCATCTTTGTCCTTAAATGAAGAGTCAATACAGAATTAGAATCAGCAACAGCTCAAAATTGCAGCTCTCCTGCAACCAGATATATGACACAGTGGACTGTTGGTGTTCATGCCCATTGAAAAGGTTTTACTGCCACCTGTAGGTCAGACTTTGTCATAGCTTGTTTTGGTGCATTTCTTGTTGAATTCAGCGACAAGGAGCATTGCTGCTTTTTTTTCCTTCAGCCGTTTGATTGTTGGTTTTAGTAAAAAAAAAAAAAAAAAAAAGGAAAAGAAATAAATAAATTAACTTTTATCAGCAAAATTTTGGTCCAAATTTCATTATGCATTTTTAATACTTGTCTGTTCTAAACATTCTGAGGCTACAGTCCCCAGCAAAGATTATAATTAGGAGACACTGCCAGCTCAATCAAATGTCAAATCAATAAACAATCTTAAAATGCAACAGTTTATTGTTTATTGTAAATGTGTGAAGACATTTCTGCATTGAGTAAGCAAGCGATGGTGGTATAGTGGTGAGCATAGCTGCCTTCCAAGCAGTTGACCCGGGTTCGATTCCCGGCCATCGCAGATAAAATACATTTTAAGGGCAGTGGTGGTTTGTGAAGCGAACTTGTAACCAGTCCCTGGATTGTAGACAGTAATTCATTATAAAGTGAAGTTTCTTTGGTGACAGTTGTTTTGTCTTCATGGTGGATCTCACCTTCCTCCAGGGTGGACAATGGTGGAGAGCACTGGCTGAAACCAGGTCTGAGGAAGTGTAAGTGTCTGTTCACTTTGATTCATGAAAACATATTGAAAAGTGAAGTTTTGATCTAATTAGCAGTCAGTCTGTTAATAAAGTATGCCCTTGTTGTGTCTCTCCATCAGATGTCTGTGAACTCACGCTGGACACAAACACAGTAAACAGACAACTCCAACTTTCTGACAACAACAGGAAGGTGACAGAGGTGAGAGAGAAGCAGCCGTATGCTAATCATCCAGAGAGGTTTGGTTATTGGCCTCAGCTGCTGTGCAAAAATGCTCTGAAGGGTCGCTGTTACTGGGAAGTCGAGTGGAAAGGATTGGTTTATATATCGGTGACGTACAAAGGAATCAGAAGGAGAGGCAATGAAGCTGCCTGCTGGTTTGGACGAAATAATCAGTCCTGGACTCTGAGGTGTTCTGATGATGGCGATCGTTACTCTGTCTACCACAATAAGAGCAGGACAAACGTCTCCTTCTCCGTGGTCTCTCACAGAGTGGGAGTGTATGTGGACTGTCCTGGTGGCACTCTGTCCTTCTACACAGTCTCCTCTGACACACTCGTCCACCTTCACACCTTCAAAACCACATTCACTCAACCTCTTCATCCCGGGTTCGGGTTTGGTTTCTGCTCGTCCGGCTCCTCCTCAGTATCTCTGTGTTCACTGTAGGAGTCTCCTCCTGTGTCGAGAAACGCACACACACACACACACACACACACACACACACACACACACACACACACACACACACACAATCCTCATGTCAGTCATATGAACTCAAGAATACTCTCTGGTGAATCTAAATGTGTTTTAAATACCTTGAAAGACCTTTAAATACGTGATCATTCAGATGTGTGGGTTACAGATGTAAGATGTATTATGTTTTGTATTTCCTCAGTTTGTAAAAATTATGAGCCCACTTTTTTTGTAAATGGGATGCATTATTAGACAGAGTCAAAGTCAAGACAGAATCATCAGCGAATGCGAATCAAGACTTTTTTTTTCACTTCATCTGGTCAGATACACGACTTTAAAATCAAGAAGAGCTCACTTCAGTAGTTTTGTCTCTCTGTCTTTGCTGCTCTGAACAAACATTCTGCCCATTGTGAGCCGGAGGGAGCATTAATGTATGTAATGTATCAGATCTGATGTATTGTACTGTTTCTGTTTTACTGGTTGTGAAAACAATCTCCTTCTTAGATAATAAATCTAAATACGCTGCATTCAAAGTGTTGTTGTTGCACCACATTAATGCCCAAATGACCATGACTATACAACTAATATTAATATCATTTCATAGATGGAGATGCCATGAAAGTGATTTGTTCAATCATACTTAAGATTATGATCTTAATACTTCTTTTGTTTTCTAGTTTCTTCTTTCATTGGAGGACATATTGAGAGATAAATGAGTAGAGCTGAGAGAGTGAGAGAAGGCAAAGGAATGTGATATGCTCAGTTCAAAACAGTAATATATTATAATATATAATCAAGATTCAGCACTTAGTCAAACACATGATTGTATGAAGGATATTACTACATGGGCTCAGGAACACTTTGTCAAATCACTGAAACACAGTTCATTTGCAAATTAATTCAATTACACAGTGACCCTTTTTTTTTTGAATCAGCATTGTAGATCCAAAAAATCCCCCTGAGATACTATTATATGTTTATCCTACTATGCTATTCTGTGGGGAAATCTAATATAATTTGAGTAAATGTTCTTTTTTTCGTCCTAATATTCCATTCAGAGCATTGAAGAGCTCATTGGAATCTAAAGCAGATCATTATGACATGGATTCATAAACAGCAGACTTGGCCGCAAAACATTGTGAAATCTATTCCAGCACAGTAAGACAAAGTTGGTTTCAAGATTATAAAAGAGTCGTCCTGAATATGTGCTGCGTTACAGTTTCAGAATGATGAACATATAAAACAGGATATAGACTCTAAGGGATGACTTTTTTTTTTTCTTGGGCGACTATCAGATATTTTTTTTCCAAACAAAGTACAGATCTTTAAGCATTTTTATTATCTTGAAAAAAATGCATATGGCTGCTATAAATGGGAAACTGTCCTCAGCCTCTAACTCCTATTTGTACACCTCCTGGATTTGTCCCAACTTCTAAACTCCTGATAATATGCTGAAGTCCTGCTGCCTGGTTTGGGTTTTTTTGTTTAGTTAGTTCTTGTCTTATTTTGAAAGTGTGTGGTACTTTACTTCCTGCTTTTAGGGTTGTTGATTGTTCACACCTGTGATCTTCTCATCCTTGTGTATTTAGTCTGTGTGCTTCCTTCTCTTTGCCAGTTTGTCTTGTACCTTGTGTCAAGCCATCCAGCCTTCAGCTGTGTTTATTCCTCATGTTTTGAAGTTTGTGTTTTATTTTCTTGCACCTGATTGTAGACTTTAGATTCTTGCCTGCTTCCACCTGGATTTGTCTGAACAGCCATCTTTGGGTTTTGCCCAGTGCCTGCCTGGCCATCCTGTAAGTCTTTAGACTTTTATTGTAAACTTCACTTCAACAGAGAACTGGCGGCCTCGGAAAGTAAGAACTGACCTTAGTTATTCCCCAAAGCCTGATTCATCCACGGGTCAGTTATTGCTTCTTATCACTGATTGTTGGAACATTTTCCCAATTCCTCTTCTTATTACCTATTACAATGATAAGAAGAAATGTTCTCATATGCTCCACAAGCTGAAATGTGAGATACTGCATAGATACCCCAGATGCCAACATAAAAACTGATTTTGCTGTTTGAAATCCACTGAACCTTGTGAAAACTGCCTTGACTCAATCAACTCCTGCTTGTCCCGAACCTGACCTGATAAAGAATAGAATATGAGAAGAGCTGAGCTTAGGCGAAACATCCACCTCTGAAAGATAAATTGATTGATTTCTCATGACTCATAAAAGGACACTAACTCATTCAGCAAACATTTAACATAGTTGGATATTAATATTAGCTCCATGTAAAGTGAATAAACATGTTTCCTAGTTTATGCAATTTTGTAACTGCTGGTTTATTTAATCAAAGTATTACTGAGTGAAACACTGAATTTAGCAGAAGATAACATATAAAAAGCAATAAACATCAATAATAAAACACAGACTGTGACCTTTCCTTTCACAGGCTGATAATGCGATGACTATAACATCTGTACCATCAATAATATCGGATGCTTGTGCAACCAAACTTGCCATAAAGGACTGTTGTGTTGTATGTGTGCAGAATATACATATATATATATATATATATATATATATATATATATATATATAACCTGCGAATAAAATATGCTTGTGTTGCGCTTTTTCTAACAAACTTAAGTCATTCATTTTTAAATGACTCAGCCTAAATCACTGTACGCAGAGACATATTCAAGGTATGCTTACTTCTCATTGGAATATTCACAGCCAGAAGAAACATTCTTCAGCAAAATCCATCACAGCATTATGACTCTGTCTGAGAACATTATGATTAAAATTAGACAGACAAACATTAGACAACACAAAAAGACTAAAATATGACTTTAATTTGAGCTCCAGTTTTCAGTCAATGATTGATGCTCCCTGATTGACTGTAACCATTCCCTTCTATCTTCTTCGAAAGCTCCTCATTAATCACACGGTCGTGATATGAATCATCCATTTTCTCTTGTACTGTCTCTTCGGCCCAAATGGAAATCAGACACCGTGTTTCCTGTGTGCTCCGTCCATGAGAATCCATTTTGCCTGTTGTGGCTTCCTCTTCTCTTCCTTTTATTGTTGTGGCTTCTTCTTCTTCTTGTTTCGCACTTTAATACGAGCTGTCGGTTGAGTAGACGGTCCTTCGGTGTGACCCAGGACACTTTGGAGAACACACTGCCATATGTGTCTGAGACCACCTCTGAATGTGATCGAACCTCAATACATCCTCAATGCATCTTGGGTGCACACACACACAATAAATCCCAATCTAACCCCTGATTTAGGTAGATTTTTCTGATTTCACTTACAAAATTTTCAAAAGTGTTTCAACAGTATAATCCTGCCGTCACATTAATGCATGAGTAATTATAATCCAATGATATATAATCACACGGGACATTTTTTCTGCATCAAATACTTTTAATACTTCAAGTACAATTTCAATACTAAAGCGTTTTAGTACTTGACTATATGGCACTAAAGCATAGGATCTGAATACTTCTTCCACTTGTTCTTGTGAATCCATTTGCGCAACTCTACAAACGCTGCAGCCAAAATATTCCCCAAGCAATTAGGATTCACTGTCTGGCAGTCATGCATGATTCATAACTTCACCGTAGCAGCGTATCTGGAGCAGTGAGCTTTACTGTCTTGCTCTGGGAATAAATAGAGTTACAAGTTACTTCACTTCCTCTTAGCTCGTGCTGTTTCCAGTTGGGTTGGGTAATACCTCCCATTTGCTTCAGTTCCTGTTACTTGATAGCAAAAATACAGAGTTGGTGGAGAAAATGCGGTGCAGTGTAGTTGACGGTCTGCCATAGTAGACACCGTAGAGATAATTTTAATTTATTTCTCTGGCGCAGCTGAGTATCCCACAGCTCTAGATGTATTGTAAAAGGAGATTTATTTGAGATCTGATACTGGGATGAAAGAAATGTATCTCGCCCTCTTCATCCTCACTGCAATCCCCTCCATTTGTAAAGGTAAGTAAACCTCTTATATTTGATTTTTCTTGTCGTAGCTAAAGCATTATATTCAAATGCAGAGCTGCTGACAGGTCAGATTTATATATGGGACTTCTGGGAAAAGCTGGTGTTGTTTCAGTTTCATTACACACATGTTCATGTGGTGCATACAAGTTGATTAAAAAAAAAAGGAACCAGTATTTAAAAATGTCTTGACTAGAAATAATTGTAATTTGCTAAAAATCTAATCTTTCATCCAATCAGAATTTTCAATGATTATTAAAGTTACAGCATTCAAGTAAAAAGTGCATGAAAATCTTTACTCTTCTCTGCACTTTTTACTTATTTAATAACATATTATTTTGAAAAACCACAAATATAAACTCTTACTTTTTTATATTCATTGTTTTAGGTGACTAAAAAACTACTACCAGAATTGAGTATGAAGTAGTACAGTCCTCTTTGTGTTATTTTAATTTTTTTATTTTTTGTTTTACTGGTTGTGGTTTAACAAAGCTCTAAAGTTAAAACACATTTTTCAAACAATGTCAGAGGAGTCTTGCCAAATATCTTGGTCAAGCGATTCTCCTGAGACCTGAAAAGCAGCACAACAACTCTCCGAAATGCTGGAGCCCAACTTTAGCTGCAGAGGTTTTCATCCAAAGAGAAACCATACAGACCCAAAATACACACCAGCTTATTGACCTAAAAGCTGTATGAGTCATCTGCACAGCCAGGTGAATAAAAAGTTCAGTTTAAAGCTTTGAATCCATTTGAAGCTGTTAAACAAAATACTCTATTAAAAAATCCCCATTGATGACAGGAAGAAATTCTAAACAAACGAAGATGTTTTTCATGATTGCTGGATGGTTTCACCTGTTCTGGAGTTAGTTATGAGGAATCAATTGCACATGAATCAATAAAAATGTGTTGTAACTAGTTCTGTGATCACAGCCGCTGCTCTCGAATGCAGCAAAACTTGAAATTTCACTTCAGTGATTTTCATTGTTTTGGGCTTTTAATTGCAAATGAAATACAGGCGCTGACTTCAAACACCATTACTCACTGGCCTATTCCCAGTTATCTCCTGAGGGCTTGACGATGCTGAAGTAAAGCATTGATGGAAAAATGTGCCTCCTTTCCAAAATTCACTATGTGATAAACTACAAGCGAAATGACTTGGAGCAGGACCATGTAAACAGAGACTCAGGAAAACCATCAGTGGACAAATCTGCTGCTGACCAGATGTGTTTCTGACAAAAGTATTTGGAATTTGGCCGAGTGAGAGTGTTTGCAGTGAGTGGTTTGAAATCATGCTGTGCATCTTAAGCAGCAGGGTTGATCACAGACTGCTCACGATCCATTAAGATAAATATCTGGAAACACCTTGAATTGTTTGTGGATGTCGTAAGATTCTGCTAAATGTGCCACAAACTGCTTGACCCCTGCTTGATTAATCCTGTTCAGCTTTCACTAGTTGTGTGTCTCTACCCTCAGTCTATGCATCTTATGTGTTATCATCATACTCCAGTCACAAAGCTAAGGATCAGATTTTCCAAAATGTAAATACCTGACAGTTTTTTGAAAAACCCAGACGGTCAACACTGAGCTGCTGGTCTTAAGAAATTTCCACAATTAAGCCTGTTTGAGGTGCATTTACCCAGGTACTATGTAGAGTTAGAGTTCGGAAGCTGTTTCCCTGTTCTGATGCTTCACAGTTTGTAATGGGCTCTTATTTGCTGTTGGAGCTATAATAAAATCTGTTGTGCTAATGCACTCATAATGCAAACTGGAGTCTTTCAGTAGCTGCTTCAAGTGGAAGTGTTCCACCTGCAGCCGTTAGCGAGGCAGCAATAGGAAACGTTGAGTCATCAAAGTTGGTAACCGACCACAAACTCCTTGTTTGATTGAAAAAATGGTCTACATGTAAAACCTCCAAAAAAACTTGGGACATTTCAGACACAGAATGTGATACTTTGTCATTCCTTTTTGACAAGTATACTCAATAGTACGAAGACAATATATTTAATGCTTGACCTCATCAACTTCATTGATTTTTGTAAATATCTGCTTGCTCTGAATTTGATGAACAAGTTGGAACAGGAGCAACAAAAGACTGTGAAAGTTGTGAACTGATCCAGAAACACCTGTTTGGATCCTTCCACAGGTAAACAGGCTCATTGGTAACAGGTGATAGGATCATGATTGGGTATGAAAGGTTCATCCTGGAAAGACTCACAAGCAAAGATGGAGAGAGATTCACCACTTTGTGAACACATGATTGTATAAAGGAGATTAATACACAGGCTCAGAAACACTTTGTAAAAGAGTGTTTGTAAATGATTGCATGCTGATTTAAATTACGTTTCACACAGTTTCGCAACTTTTTGGAATCAGGGTTGCAGATGTTGTTGGCACTTCATTATCAGTAGAGCAGTTTCTATTATCACAAGAGAAGCCAAAAACAAAAGATGTAGTGAAGGGATCAGTCCAAAAAAATGTTTGGACACTAGAGCTGAGGTGTCAGTTTACAGTATTTGCCAACCGTGAATCACACAACACAGAGTCAGAGCTTTACCCAGAATAACTGTTCACAGTGGCCTGATGATTATTTCCAGTGTGAAGCAGACGGTGGACAATGGAGTGGCGTACTTTGTTATTCAAATTACAAAACAAACCTCCAAAGAGAGCATTGTGTTTCTTATCTCTTCTTCTCTATGCAAACAGAGTGAATAACAGGTGTGTTTATGTGGTTTTTATGGAGTTTTTCAGGGAAGCCATTGATTGGAGAAAACACTGAAAACCTCAGAACAAGCCATGTTTTTGTGCTGTGCTATGAAAAAAAATATGTTTCACATGAATTTTTTTGTGTGATGAGGAACAGTGTGGCTTGTGCATGTGTCTTGTCAGCTGTAAAGGATCAGCTCATGTCATTTTTGGGCCTACTACCTTTTTTGCCGGCAAGAAAGCAAATAAGAGCATTTCCTAAAATGTATCCCATTAAGGCAATGGTCTGTAAAAAAAAACATTAGGAAAAAAAGTCGAATTTGATTTAACATTACCATTTCCTGCAGGCCTGGATGACGAGTGCGACGTTGGCCCTAAAGATCTCTACATTGAAATGGGATCGGATACCGAGATCACGTGCCAGACGTCATGTACCCGTGGTAAAATCTTCTGGACGCAGGACAGCAAACCTTTAGATGAAAACCTGTCAAAAACTATAAACTCCACACACACAGTCCTGTCACTGAGGAACTTCACTCAGCGCAGTGCGACAGTGCAGTGCCACAGGGCAGATACTAAGCAAATCGTTGGAGGCACCATCATCAAGACGTACTGTAAGGAAGTGTTTTTGGTTCTTATATTCTGAAATGTAACATGGTTGTAGATGCCTGCATTAACATGTAAAAATGACATTGCTGACTTACTTCTTCTTTCACAGTCAAACCCAGCAAAATATCATGCGTCTTGCATTATAATAATCAGGCAATAGAAGGTATACCAATACTGTTTACCTGCAACTGGGAACATCAGGTTGATCCTCCATTGGAAATAAACTACACTGTTCTGTGGTGGGTTTTTAAAATTTTGTTAATTTTATGTAAAAACTAATATAGGAACAATTATTTATCTTTTTGATGTATGTGCCTCTTATAAAACATTTTTTTCTTTCAGTGGCCCTAAACAGATTGAAATCTGCAACTCACGTGAAACAACATGCACATCCATATATAACGCTATAGCCAGTACAATGTCTTTATTTTGGGAATCCAGTGTTATTGTGAGAGCTAAAACAAAGGATTGGGAAGTTTCCTCCGACCCTTATAAGTTTAAAACCATGAACTTACGTAAGTATGTGGGGAAAAAAATCCTCATGATCTCTTTGTTTGTACATTTCTGCATTTTAATGTGTCGTCATATTCTCACTCCCTCAGTGAAAATTGCCCGTCCAGCGTTGAATGTAACTGCCCTCTCTGATCATCTGCTGGTCGAGTGGAAGATCTTATCACATATCACAAGAAAGTCTCACTGTCAAGTCAAATACAGAAAGGTAGGTCCCTCATTAATCTCCTGAATGAAGCATTGGGACTGTTTACTGGAAGCAACTGAAGGGCCCAATCACAGTCTGGTCGTGGTGAAGTGCACAATTTCTTGGGTGGAAAGAGTTATCGATCAATTCAGTCTTCAATTTCTGAGCACAGATACACCGCTATGGAACTGAGTTACTTCCAAATCTTTATTGCTCCCAAAATAAAATGGTGTAAAAAAAAAAAAAACAGAGTGCCGCTGTGTTTGAGCCTGCATCAACCTTCTTAACTGATTTCTGTTTGCTTCTCTGCTCCAGGCTGTCGATGAAGAAACTCCAGAGGTAAGACACACATTCTTCCTAGCAAAGCACAAACACGTTAGAAATGATGCCTGAGTGAATAAACACGATGCAATTTTTGGGGGCTCACCGAAATCCGCCTGTTTTTCCCAGTGGGTGCGTAATAAGACTTTGGAAAATGGAAACAATAAAAAAGGGAACATGACCATTGAGAACGTGGAATCCTGCAGTAACTACACATTCACAGTCCGCTGTGCTTTAAACAACACCCCCTGGAGCGACTGGAGCCTGGAGAAGACGGTTCTGACCAAACTGAAAAGTAAGAACAAAGTCAAAAAAGCAGGCTACTAAATCACCCGTGCACAAATAATCATCTGCTTTTTAAAGTGGCTTGCGTTGTTATTGAATTTTTGAATTTCATTTCTAAACTTGTCAATTACATGAATGTGCCTTGGCAACAATAATAACTAAGACAATAATTTGTGCTCATTTGTAACAACTTCAAGATGTTCCTACTGTGTTATTTGTTATTAAGACATGATTTCTTGATTCTTATTTCACTTTTGAGCTTCAAAACTAACTTAAAAAGTTAACTAATCCACACCTAAATGTCGGAGAGATTATGAGAATTTGTGCCCATTTAGGACTCATTTTCTACTTTAAAGCACTAAGTAATCATTCTAATAATCATTCCGATAATTCGCTGAGGTTTGGAGATTGTTGTGTTGAAAATGGCAAAAAAAAGATGGGTAACCAATCAATTGAACAAACAATGTATCTATATGTATACGTCCATGATTCTAAGCTACATACATAATGGATTCAGTCGTTTGTGCTACTGATGAAACATGTGCATCTAGTTCACAAATTAATATTATTGCTGGTTTAGAGAGGGGATAAAAATCATCTTGAGCTATTGGAATTTGGCATGTCTGAGTTGCAGGTTGGGGCTTGTGAATATGTAGCAATGTGGAAATACACCAAATAAAAGCGAAGGAGTAAGTCTGTGTGTGTGACACAAACTGCGTAATGTAGCGGTTAAAATAACTCCAGAGAACTGACAACAAATTATTCCCGGTTGATGACGCATACCGTCATCGGGTTTCTATTAATTAAAAGTTTCCAAGTACAGGTTAGTATTGCACAATGTAGACCTACGTACTTGAATCCTGGAAAACCAAGGGCAGACAGGGATAACTCCTTTAGCTCAAGGCTCTCTTTCTTTCACTTCCAGTTGTGAGCTATGGTCCAGTTGTGGTTTTTGAATGAATTTTAATCCTTCACAGAGATTGATGTCAAGCTGCGTCTGTGGAGGAAGGTAGACGAAGTGGAGAAAAATGGAGTTAGAAGAGTTCGTGTCATGTGGACGGTACGGATTCCTCTCACTTCTGTCTTTACATAAGACATCTTCAAAATTCATTCAAACTTTGCAACCGTCCACGCTCCTTACTTCTCATTGACTTAAGTGCTTCCAACTGTCTACGCAGGAGATTCCTTCAACATGCCAAGACTCATTTACCTACGCTGTCAAACAGACTCCCGATGAGGAACACATGACTGGAGCAAACTATACTTTATGCAGCAGTTCAGTTTGTGATATGAACCAAAACGCGCACAGAATAAAACTCACAGTCTTCGAAAAGGAACTGCTGTTTGTGGAGGACTCTGTTTATGTTCCTGCCATTGGAGAGAGTGAGTGTTAATACCAGTGGTTATTGCTTTATTAATGAGTTACTGCAAATTATGAATCACACTGCTTCATTTTAATTTGCTCTGGCCTCACTTGGCAGGCGTCCCTCAAGTTACCGACATCCACAGCTCAACCCTTGACGGGATGATTCTAGTGAGCTGGAAGGCTCCTGTTCAGCCTGTCAGTGGTTACATGCTCGACTACACCCACAATGGAAATCAGTACTACTGGAAGGAGACCAAATACACTAATGCAACACTGTTTGGTAGGTGAGACAACAGACATGACGTGGCCGATGGATGTCAGCCAGAAAGATGGATATGTATTGAATACTTTCTGGGCCTTAATATTAATACATAGAATGAACCTTGTGGATGGAGTCATCGTCAAACCTGTGCTCAATTATGGGCTGTGGCTTAACTTGTTTGACCATCAGATCAATTATGTGTGTTATCTTCATCTGGGTGTGGCAGGTAATGGGATGCACTGGTGGAAATAGACTTT
>JBBMOC010000006.1:11991658-12071994 GCA_037975185.1 Centropyge bicolor
TATATATATATATATATATATATATATATATATATATATATATATATATATATATATATGGAGATAATGGAGATAATAAAAACAGTTTTTGCTCTCATTTATTGCAAAATCAGAACTCCTCTAACAGAAATTACATGTTTTTCTTTTTGTAAATGAAACCCAGATTTGTCCAGTGGTAGCATGCTGAGGACTTCTGTAAATAGTGAGAATGATATTTTCTTGTAAAAAGCACAATAATAGCTATGTATTATAGTAATATTCAAATGTTACCTGTTTGTTCAGTGTGATATCTGCACTTGTCAAAACTGGAGTAACCTGCTTGCTTGACATCAGAACCCTAAGCAGTGTGTTTGTTTCTATTGTTTTCCCAGCTATTTTTAGATGTGTCTGATATAATACAGTCCTTTTTGAATAAAATGTAATATGTAATATAGTAACAATTATATTTAGTACTTTATTAAATGCATAATAATAACAAAAATAAAATCACAGCGTACAAGGATATTAAACGAATATGTTCAATGAAACTCAGAAATTTTGTGTTTTGCAATCTTTCTTATTGTTTAAGTAAACTGTGTTTTCAGTGCACTGCATTAATCAGTTTCAAAGGCAAAGGATGATGTGGCTTGTGATTAGAGCAAACATTGTTGGATGTGTGTTTTGCAGCAGAGGAGTAAAGTGTATGTGCATAAGGAAGGCGAAAATCTGAGCTCATCTGATTGATGTGTGTACGAACAACTTGCAAAACCCTTTAAGAGTAAGAGAACGAAATAAATAACATAAATCTTTAGAGCAAAGTTCACAAAATGAACAGCATACATCAATTTTCTTTTTAATTTTTCAAAAGACTCGAGAACATGAATTTTAGAGTTTTATGTAATTTACGATATGTACCTGCAGGTGGCAGTACAACCCACATTGTCGCCTGAACTACAGACATTAATAACCAGAAGTAGAGGACAAGCTAGCTTAACTCTAGCTAGCTAGCACGTTTGATGACTGTGGTGCGACCGGGCGAGCTAACCGCTAACAATCTATATTTAAGGAAAACAGACTGAAACGATAAAATCATTTTGGGATGCACATCAACTGTGAGTCGTAACAACATATGTTTCGTGTAAATGTCCGCCGGCCCGTCAGAATGTGGACCGGGCTTAAACTTGTTGGATGACTCTCCTGAATTAGAAGCTAAAGGGCCCTGAGTCCGCGGTGTTTGGGTGAACGACAGCCGGGGATCGTGGTGCTCTGAGACGGGGAGCATCGAGCCATAGGCTAATAATACTGAGTGGACCTGAACCTCTGTTGAACATGTCACACAACGGACCCCCACCTCGGTGGCGGAATTGTCCCAGGAGAGGACAGCCTGTTGCAGGTGAGGAAAAACCCCCCAGACATTACATCTTAATCTACGTAACATTAATGCTACTTTAATTAGCCGTTAGCCACGTAATTTAGTGCAACTTGTGTTCATCGCATAACACGCTGATATAACATGACTGAGTGTCTGTATTGAAATGTAATAATCCATTTTTAAATTTTCTTAACGTCCAAATATGAGATGCAGCTCCTAGCTATTTTTGTCCATTTTCAATCACACAGAAACTGCAAGGCTAGCATCACAACACAGCAGCGTTAGCGAGCAGTGTAGCCCAATTTCATACCATTATATTTAAATCAAAACATGGTTGGCGTGAACTGTCATGCCGACCTTCACTGGATAACACTAATAAACTGCAGAAGCTCAGACTTTCATACAGGATTGTTTGTATTTGCCACTTGCATCAATGCGAACTTATTTCGTCATATTTTTAAATGGAGTTTGGTTTGAATCTATTCGGACGCGCTGTGTTTGTTAGCTAACGGGCTGTCAAAGCTCAGCTCGTTACAGACATTCGTGCTTTTTGTGAGCTAACAACTCTTATTAAGCCTTGAACAAAAGCTGAGTTTGTAGACTGTGTTTCATTCATTTATTTCGCAGAAGAAAAGGTGCTGCTGAGTTTGCTAGCATCGCTGTCGGAGCGTCACGTGTCAAAACAAACCGGGGCTGCAGCGTGGCTGCTCGTTATGTTGTGTATCGGTCATTATCCGGTAAAGTCGAGTAAATGTAACATGTTTATTTTGATCCCACATTGACAGATCACCTGCTCTCAATGTTTGCTTTATATCAGTGCAGTAGTCCAGACAGATGCTGAGTTTCAATGCACAGTTGGTGGCACTTTTAAATCCAGGTGTGTTACCTCAGCTTTAGTGAACACGGATGAGTCCAGGGTTTTATTGGATATTAACCAACTTAGATATGCCAACAAATATCATTTCTGTGCTGTTGCATGCTTCATTTAAAGCGTGAACGTATCTCCTTCTTGATCTCTGCGTATCCTGCCCTGCTTATTTAAGATCTTGAAAACACTTGATCTTTCAAGTGATTAATCCAAATTTTGGACAACATTTGATTTTGTGTTAATAAAGTGTGGAAATCATGACAATTGTTGTAAAGTGTAGGAGACTGGACTTTTCAGAATTCAGTCATTACTGGTTACACTGGTTCATTCCTTGTATTTTCCCTTATAGGTAAATTCCTGCCAATGAAGACAATGTTGGGTCCCAGATATGATGATCAAGTTGCAGAGGAGAACAGATTTCACCCGAGCATGCTCTCCAACTATTTAAAAAGTCTAAAAGTAAGTAACTCTGAGAAGGATGAACTTCTGTTCCAACAAATTGAAATAATGAAAAAAAATCTCACTGTGGCTTTTCTTTGGTCTTGCTTAAGGTGAAAATGGGTTTGCTTGTGGATTTGACCAACACTACTCGCTTTTATGACCGCAACGACATTGAAAAAGACGGCGTAAAATATGTGAAGCTTCAGTGTAAAGGGTATGAGTAAATTTGCTGCCATGAGTTTTGCTAATTATAAGATGTCATTCATTCACTGGTAATGTGCTAAGACCAGTGTCATTCTGTTTGCTTTAGCCACGGAGAATGCCCTTCAAAAGAGACGACAGCGATGTTTATCAGGCTCTGTGAACACTTCATGGAGAAGAATCCCACAGAATTGATAGGTAAGGAAACAATTGCTTTACAGGTCAGATGAATAACTGATTATCGTTTGTATTTTCTTCACATGAGCTCCCGTTGTTGTCTGTTGGCACTTGTTATACGATGGTGGACATGTTTTATTCAGAGGCTGGATAATCTGGAATTTACAGAGTTATGGAGTAGACGGATCAAAACTCTTTTTTACTATATGCTCTGTATGTTATGTTGTTTAATCTGAAACGCATGAGAGTAAGCAACCACGGTATTTTGTCTTAATGTTATGTTTGCACTTTTTTTTTTTTTTTTTAAACATTTTCTTTGTCAAACTCGGAGCTAGATAGTTTTTTTTTTCACAAAAGGCCATGAGTAAGAACTCAGAAATTAAAGAGGAACTCTTATTTAATTAACACGTAGATTAATATTCAGTGTAGAATAGTAAACTGCGTTACATTAATGTTCCATGTAGTTTTTTTGTTAAAAGTTGAACATTTGGAACAAGGGAAACTCCATTTTCAACACCTCAGCACAGAGTACAATATGAAGATGTACTGTATGAAAGTATAAGCTCATGGAGTGTATAAACAGCTGATGCTCTAAATGAGTTTTGCACTGTGTGCAATTTACTCCAACTGCTGGAACAGATTTTCCTCACAAATAACCCATTTAGAGTTTATGTTGATGGTCTACCACCCCACAGGTTTACTTTCTAGACATTCAAGCTCCCATTCATCCCCCTCAGTATGAATCTTAATGCCTTAGAGGCACATTAAAAACCTTGAATCTTAAGTAGGAGCATCTGGAGAACCTCTGCCTCATTTCTGAAAACATTTCATTGGCTGCCTTATTTTGCAATAAAGTCAAATGTCATACTTTAAGATTTGCGAGATAGGTCTGCCTTTGTTGGCATCATCCCTGTGATAATAGGGCAGCATCCCACAACAGAGATTTTTTCCCCGTCATTTGTTGTACCCTAAATGTTGAACTCATTTTCGTGATGGCTGCTTTTGTTAAAAGAAAAAAAAAAAAAAAAAAAACACCTTGAATTTAGATATTTTTTTCTATATGGTCCTATTGGTCCTATTAGTAGCATTACCTAACATGTCCAGCAGAGGGTAGCCTTACTCTAAAATTGAACCAGTGCAAATGGAAGTGAGGTGCCATTTGTAATTTTTTTCTTCTTCCAGTAAGCATGCTTTATATTCATACAGTTATGCTCGTCTTCTGCTGATGGTCACAGAGTAGCTCCATGTTACAGCTGGAGATTAAATGACCCTCTTAGGGTTTGCTCATAGTTAAAGATTGGAATTGTGCAAATGCACTACATAATGCACATGGCTCTTAGTTTAGCATCCTTTTGAATAAACAAAACAAAAACAGTGTCGTGCAAGTCACTGTGTGTTTGCTTTTTAAGTGTGGGAGTTTCACAAGAGACAACACGGCTCCTCTCCCACTGAACACTGTGTAGGTGATTTGTAGGTGAAAGGACGCCAGCAGACACCAAACCTAAACTCTGGCTAAATAAATTTGGTTAAAAAGGTTGGTTTAGCAGTGCGTAGATGTCTTGTGTGGGCAGGTTTGTGCGTTGTTGTTTCAACTACATTGTGTTTTTCACTTCATGGAAACATGGTAGTTAGGAGCGCACTTGACGTTACTCACCTTATTGTCATTTATAAGTGTGTGCTTAAGTTATTTTTATTTTGCTTTTCTGTCAGAGGAAGTTGAGAAATTACGTTATGCTTCTTGCTCTGTGTTGACAGTCTTCATTCATGTGTAAATAGTTTCCAACGCAGCTGAGCAACACATTCAAATTGAATATGTCAGCCGATAAAGCTGCAGATATCTGCCGAGTACTGGTGTGTAACTCAATTCGTCATATGAAATTATTGTATGGTCGTGGCAAGCTAGGTTTGAGGTAGTTGAGTAAACAGTGTTGCAATTACTGTTTGTCCACCATAACATAAATCTAAAAGATCTGTGTCAAGGTTTTTAAAGCAAACTACAAATGGCCGATGTGTAGTTATCAGACTTCAGTAGTTTGTAGTTATCAGCAATGTTCAAATATTGATATCAGTGTCAGCCTCACAAATCTAGTATTGATCATTTATATATATAATGAGGTGTCTCTAGATCTCAGTTCCCAAATGATTATTCAAGTTCTGCCTCATTCAATGGAGTGGTGTTGTAGTGGAACAACATATTTCTCTCTCATTTGCCTGTTTTTAAGCCACTTCCTCTCACTTCCTTTTCAGTGTCAAAAACAAAGTTCTGAATAATATTCTGCTGTGACATTGTGCCCAAAGGCAGCAGGGCAGGGGTTTTTATGAAGGACACATGGATTTTGAAGTTGCACTTTCACACTGGTTACTGCAGGGAGCTCTCTTCTACCTCACTCCAGCATCTTTTTATCCCATCCTCATCCGTTCTTACCTACTAGCTGCTGCCTGCCTTGTAAATCATATCGCTCGAACATCAGAGCAGAATGTGTGAATGTCATCTCTGCGATGTCCTGTCTTGAGCCAGCTGGTGATTAGCTTTTGTTGTCTCTGCGGTACACATGTCCAAATTAGACAGTTGGGCTGGTAAACGTGATCCCCTCCATCCTCTGACGTTGGTTCATTTCATCTTCATTAGCCTTGGCGTTGCCAGGCAAACTTTCATTGCTGGGAAGATATGAGAGTCAGATGGGTTTTATTTTGTGTTGTGTGAAGCCTGCTGTGCACCTGCCAGAGGATGTTTATTTGTGAGAATATCGCTCTGGTCCAAAATCATGGGACTATTGTTTTGTTTTTTTGCTGAACATTCTTTTGAAATGGTGAACAAAAATGACTAAAATCTTCAGGGGGCTTTTTGTGCCTTCAGGGAGTCTTTCTTCCCAGTGTTTGTGCTTCAGCAGACAAGTCCAATTCGCTTCAAAATAAGAGCACAATCTCTCTCTGCTTTTTGTTTTCCCTGTGCCCTTTTCATCCACTCTTTACCGCCCTGAATCTCTCATCAAGCTCTGAGTTGCTTCTGTGTGTGTGCAAAGGTTGGTGTCAGGCTGACTTTTAGTGTGGGTATAAAGGTGGGACCCCACCTCTGAGGAGCGAGAGAGGGACGAACCCATGATGCCCCTGCACCAAACTTGGACTTGGCATCTTAAAGAGGACTGATGTTACTGATGTGAGAGGGGAACACATAGGATAAAATTGTGCTAAACCAAAGACCTATGGTCATTATGCGACATTAAATTGATTCTGTGAAGGTGCTAAGCATGAGGGGGATAGATAGGATAGGAGATAGATTGGTGATATGACTTCCAAGTGTGTTAGCTAAATGTCTAAGATTTAATTTAAATGTAAATTTAAAGTGGGACTGTCAGTTTTTGACCACTGTGCTCCCTCTTTCTTATCTTTCCTGAAGGCGTTCACTGCACGCATGGCTTCAACAGGACAGGCTTCCTCATATGTGCATACCTGGTGGAGAAGATGGACTGGAGGTGAGGCCCGATCCCCCTTCAATCACTCCTACTGCTGGGAGTGCAGTTTCATAATCTTCACTGTCGTCTCGCATGACAACACAAATCATACAACCCAAGTGGCCTGCATCATGGCTCTGGTTTCAGGATCTCCCACCCCTGACAGTCTTTTTTAGCTGGTAATCCCATCTTCCATGAAAGCTGGATAAAACCTTCCCACCACCCACTACTTCCTGTCTAATGAATATCCTGAGAGCATTTGCAGCCCTTGTACAAGATAAGTTTACTATCTAACGCTGATAGATTGTTTTGCCTTTGTCTTTTGGTCGTGTCTCTAAATATGAAGTCAGTTAAGATTCAGGCTGCAGCTCCATCATTTTTATTATTGAATAATCTGCTGTAAAAAAATGCCCATGACTATATCCTAGAGCACAAGATGATGTGTTTTAAATTGCTGGGTTTGTCTGAAACAAATTCTAAAAAACTCAATTTAGAGCCAATATAATTAGGCAATTAATCTGTTGGCAAGTTAATCAGAAGCTATTTTGCCAACCGATTAATTATCAAAATAGTTTTAAAAGCTAAATTCTTTTCAGGTTGTCAAACTTGAGGATTTGTTGTTTTTCCTCTTTCTCTGCTATGCCATTGTAAATTGAACATCCTTGGGTTTTTGAATGTTTGGACCAAACAAGACATTTGATAACTTCACCTTCAACATTGTGATTTCTCACTATTTTATAAACTGTAATTAATATGTAATGGAAAACTATCCTTGGCTGCAGCATTCAATTGACTATGAAGTTCTCACCTTTGAGACCCTGAACTCTTGAAATATTTGATGGGTTTTTTTGAAAAAAAAATTATTCATCAGTTATCAAAATAACTGCTGATTATTTGTCTATTTAATAACTCAACAAATCATTGCAGGTGTAGTTATAGTCAACAGACCACATGAGAAATAAAGCAAGGACAGAACATAAAAATAGTAGGAAAACTGCATTTTAACAAAAAGTAAAGCTTTTTAAAAGGTGTCCCATTTGTGTTTGCCATCTCTTATCAGTGTCGAGGCAGCTGTGGCTGCCTTCGGCCAGGCCCGGCCCCCGGGGATCTACAAGGGAGACTACCTCAAAGAGCTTTTCCGTCGTTATGGTGATGAGGAGGACACGCCCCCTGCCCCCGCGCTCCCTGAGTGGTGCTTCGAAGACGACGACGAGGGGGAGGTGGACGATGACGGTAACGCTGTTGGCCAGGAATCGGGCCCCAGCTCCTCTGGGTCAGCGCCTGGCAAACGAAAGAAGGAGAAGCTAAAGCTGGTAAGACTTCCGGGGAGCTCCGGGAAATGGACTGTTAAGTGGAAAATCCGTTGGTTCCTCTCTGCAGGACATGGAGCTCATGCAGGGTGATGTAGGGTCTTTAGGGAGGCTTCTCTTCTAAGTGATGAGACTCTTACATTTGTTGAATTATATAAAGCAATCCAGCAATTTTGATATTTAAATTTATAGAGCACTTTCCGTCTCAGCTGCTGGCAAACGTATAATTTTGATTACATTAAAGACGCCTTCCTGTCTTTTATGTAAAGCTCTCATCAGTACAGTTAGAAATTAGCTGCACTGAATCCTCTCCAGTTGCATATAATTAGGTGTTCTTCTGTTTACATTGAGCTGATGCTCTCATCCAGACTAATTTTGAGCAGTTAAAAGAGGCTTAATTTCAAACGGCATCACCCACATTTCAAGCAGTCAGTGTCGAGGCAATGAAGCAACAGTGTTTGAACAGTAGGAAATACAACCCCAGTTCAAAAAAGGTTGTTTGCTGTGTAAAACATTAATTAAAACAGAGCACAATCATTTACATTCAAATTGTACCGACAACAGTTTGTGTTCCTGAGTCCAATTACTAATCTCCTTTGTACAATCATGTGTTCATAAGGTGTTGAACCTCTCTCCATCCTTGATTGTGAACGACTGAGTCTTTCCAGGAAGAACCATTCATTCTCAATAATGATACTATCACCCATCACCAATGAACCTGATTACCTGTGGAATAATCCAGGTGTTTACTGTTTTACACACCATCAACTCTTTTGAAATCAGAACAGAGATTTGTTTTGTACAAATTCCAATTAGATCCAGATACAAACAGTAAGTGTTAATTTGCCGTTGTTGTTACACAGAGCTCTCTGAAAACTTAAGTCAAGGCCAATCTAATCGTTGAGTTATACAGTAGACAGGTCCAGAGGCTCCTCCAGGCTGCATTACTTCACCTTCATTGACAAATACTGCTTCTTGGTTGAGTGGCCTGCTTCAGAGCCTGGCTGGTTTTGGCTGCCATGAAGACAAACATCCTGAAGTCTGTTCAAAGTAGAAAAAATGTGGCTCACCGTCAAAGCAAACAATGCCTGTGGAGCTTCACATTTAATTAAAATATAATTCCTAACACGTTTGTGCTCTGATGAAACAATGTCGACAAGAAGGGGAATAGAAACGCTGCTTCACTATTCTGCATAGTGCATATTAATATTAATCGATTTGGTTTCATGATCATGGTTTCTGAGGAGTGGAGGTCATGTGGCTACAGTTTGTGTAGGAAAATTTCTCCATCCTGCTGGGTTAGAGATATATAGTCAAAGGAATCAGATATCTGTCTCTGGTGGACTCTGCTGCAATGTGTTCAAACCATTTCATCGTTTCATCTCTCAGAATACGAGTTGCTGTGTTCAACATCTTGTTTGATCCGAACAACAGCCCAAAACCCACCCATGTTTAATTTACTATCCTATGACACAGAAAGGCAACAAATCCTCAGATTTGAGAAGCTGGAATGACTGAAACGATGAACTTTTTATCAAAGTCCTTTCCACTTGTCTAGACTACAATTCAGTCCTGGAGTTTTAGAACTGAAAGAAGGTCAGTTTCCAAAAGTCTCTATTTTAGTGGTTCTAAATCCATCAGACATACATGAGAGGGGCAAGTTACACATTAGGATTTTCGCCTCATGTGAACAGTATAACACAGTTCATTACTTTAAATATCAGGTGGTTAATTTTCTGTGATTTTGGATACATTAACATGATGATATGCATTAATATCAGAAAATATCTTTGTCTGTACGTTAAGCATGATTTCATCCATATCACTCAGGCTTATCTTCAACAACGCTGTCCACTATTCTTCTTTCTAATGGAACTCCCTCTCCATTGAAAAGTGGACAATGAGATTCATCTGAACCACGATGGGGCTTTCTCCTCTCAGTGCAGCCATTCAGACACAAAACATAAACACTAATGCTACTTGGGGGCGACATATATTATCATACCGCATCTGTTTCTTTTCTAATTGGCATATATTATCATATTATACCACTTCTCACTCGTCTGGGCAGGAGGAGAGGGGAAAAGGTCACGTTCAAAGAGAAATGAGTGAGGTTAGGAACTGAGTGAGAGCAAGAGTCATTCTTATTAAAAAGGGGGGTGCTACAGATGTCATGAGCGTTGGATGATACCTGCATAAACAGGGGTGAAGGTGATGATGAGAGACTGATCAGTAGGGTCTAGTTTTCTGGGAGTTGAAGCAGCAGAACAGGGTTTATGAGGTGGCTTCAGAAAACAATTCAAATGAAAATGGTTTTAAATGCAGAGAGGTCAAAGGAAAAGCTGGATTTATAATATTTCTACCAGTTGTCTCTGCACACCAGTGATTCATAAAGCAAAGAAGCAGCTGTTTGGAAAGTATCGCCGGTGTTTAGAATGTTTCTCCTCTGTGTGTGGGAGGCTTTCTCTTTAAATTCAATCCAAGTTCAACCTTCTGTTTTCCTTCCTTCCTCCTCCCAGGGTGCAGTATTCCTTGAAGGCATCACGGTGAAAGGCGTCACACAGGTCACCGTACAACCCAAACTAGGAGAGATCCAAAGAAAGTGTCAGGAGATGGCTGAGTGGGACAAGTAAGCACCTCCTTTTACCCTCCTCAGAGCCCTCTGGGAAACTGTGTGTGTGTCTGTGGGTGTACTGTACTGTGTTGGGAGTGACTCATTTGTCGTAAATCACCTTCTTTTTTTTCCCTCTTTTTTAAGATCCTCACACATTTAGACAGGCGGCAGAGTCAGGAATAGATTTTTCTTTCCTAGAGAGACAAGCAGCTGTAGCTCTACTGCTGCGTCTTGTAGCACTCCACGCTGCTATTTTTCTACTACCTGCTGTTTCCAAAGTTGCTGGTTTTTGTTATACCTTCAATACAGTTGAGTCGACAATATCAAATGAGGCCATTTGGGATTTTCAGTGAGTTAAAAAAGGATGAAGCAAACAAGTGATACTCAGCTTTATAGAATACATACAACCCTGCTTTCCAAGCTCATGTAGTAATCTCCTTTATACAATCATGTGTTTGACAAAGTGACAAACCTCTCTCCATCCTCTTTCCAGAGTCTTTCCAGGATGAACCTTTCATACCCAATCATGATACTATCACCTGTTACCAATGAACCTGTTTACCTGTGGAAGGATCCAAACAGGTGTTTTTGGATCAGTCCACAACTTTCACAGTCTTTTGTTGCTCCTGTCCCAACTTATTTGAAACATGTTGCTGCCATCAAATTCAGAATAGGCAGATATTTACAAAAGTCATTGAAACTGATGAGTTCAAACAATAATCATTGTTTAATTAAGTAATTGAACAAAGTTTATATTTTTAGGTTCTGACTTCAGCTGTTTACATGTACTAGATGTATTGATGTATTGGCTAACACTAGAGGTCAGGGTGGTGAATGTTGCTGATCAAATCTATGAATGAATGTCAGTGGGAATCAAATATAAGACGTCTGTGTTCATTGTTGTTGCAGGTCTGGTTTTCCCGGGGCTCAGCCGGTGTCCATGGACAGGCAGAACCTTCGTTTCCTGGAACTGAATCCATACAAAGTCAGCTGGAAGGCCGATGGCACACGGTGGGTTTATCGTCCATGGGTTTTCTTTACAACCAACAACTCCTAGTTGGCTTATGTCAATACAAGCATCGCTCTTTGTGTCTCTGACTTGACTGATTGGCTCCTTCTCCTCTTCATTAGGCTCCTTTTGAGAGTCAATGCAGTGAGTTTATGTCCATCAGAGTTCTGTGTATCTGAGAAGTTATTTCAAATAGCTGGCTTGTTAGTGAAGACGCAGAGGATACTTTCACGACTTCTTTCTCATTCTTTTTTAATTACAGTACCTTCATATAGCCGATCAACCTTAATGGTCATTGCAGAGCAGTGGAGATATGGACTGTGGAATTGTAAATTGGCTTCACTGATGGAGCCACAGATTGAACAGCACTTTTTCTTTCCTGTCACATTTTGGGGTGAATTTGTTGTTCGCTCTTGTTTTGAGTCTTTTGCCAAATGCTAATGTTGAGCGATATAAAGGGATTTTAGTATTCCGGTAGTCACCTATGAAGCCCTGTGTCCCTCTCTGGTGCAAATGTGCTGGTGAATATTTAATGACTGCAGTCAATTTCAGAATTTTACATATCGGCGCTTTAATTTCCTGTAAGAGTGAAACTAGCAGAGAACAGACTTGGCCTCCGACCAAGATGCTGCAGATGTGCGCAACTGGCTGCCGTCATTGCAAATGCATGAAAATCCTGTCAGAGATTTTTAAATTTATATAGTGACACTGAGCTCCTCTTCTGATGCCTCAAGTTCTTGTCCTTCACCCCATTTTCCCTCCAGCTACTTTGAAGAGTCCTTCTTTAGTCCAAGAGAGACACATACTATGGTCGGTATGAGTCGTCACTCAGCTGCAGGATAGGTGCTGTGTTGAGAAAAGGATGTCCAACTTCCTCCTCAAATTTAGACATTAAAGTCATAAAACAAAAGCTCAAACAGAAACCTGAAATTTGTATTTAAAAATAACGGGAGATGTATAAAATCTTATTTCTAATGATCAAAACAAGATCAGCTAATCCAGGAAAAGAAAGCCTGTGTGGAGTAAACACCTTCTCTGCTTTGCCCTCCTAATCACAAATGCATAAAAAAAAATACCTGGCAAAACAAACAAGCTCCATAATTTAACTCTAATAAACTTTAATTTCAGAACACTTTAAACTTTTAACTTTAATTTCACAACAACAAACTCATGAAAATAACAGTGTCCAATTATTTTTGTTAATTTGATTTATGCAGGAGATTAGTATTTGGAGGATCTGTCTTAAAGGATAAGCCTGGTGGTATTTCACATTTTTCTTATTGTAAAAAAAAAAAAAATATCCCAAGACCAAAATCAGTGATGAATTTTTCTACTACCTAGTATTGTATGTTGTACAGCCTGGAGAGCCCACTGACATAAATTTGTGATGTTGGACTTCATCAACTTGAATTTTTTTGCCAGCGAAGCCTGATATAATATTCATCTGTGCCACGGACCTCCATTGTTTCCATTGTTGTGCAGGGTGTTCCTCCATTATGATGAGCACGATGGTTTATTTTGAAGCAATACACCATCCTGCTGCTGGAAGAATCTTTTCTAGAGCGCTGAAACTCAGAAAGTTTTGAGATGTGAAAAAACACATTGTTGCTTTTGGTCTTTTTAATGGAATTTGTTGACTAGTTTTTCTAAGCTAATATCAGTTGTACATAATGTTTGGAGATTAGGTGAATGACGATAGTTTGTTGTATCTTAAGAGCTTCAACGAGCTCTGGCTGTGAAACAACAAGGCCCACCCACCAGAGTAATGTAGAGTTTAGTCTCACCAGAACATATTGTGCTTGAGTCTAATTGAGAGAGTCTGATTTATTTATCGTAAGTGTAATTCGATCAGTGCCCAGTGTGAGCGTGTGTGTGTGTCTTACAGTGGAGATGGGAGGCTCTTTGCCATCAGATTTGAATTAAACATCACTGTATTCATCATTATCATACATAATGTTAGTGCTGCCGTAATACATGCAAACTGAATTGCAGTCAAATGGAAAAACTCAGATGTGCTGCGCAGTAAAACAATCTCCAAATCATATAAGCAACAGAAATGTATAACAGCATAGAAAGCTCAAAAACATTAACCAATTTTCTTGGAGCTGTGACTCAAGACAACTTCTTATCATAAAGAAAATGCCGCCTGTACAGAACCTCAGAACCTCAGCTTCAGCCTATTTACATGGCAAAAGGTGTGACTTGATTGTGTTGTGTCAGTATGGTGCCAGTCTTGGTGTTTCTATCTGCTTCGAGTCGACAGCAGTGTTGTTTCTTTGTCGTATTGTTGCTTGGAAAATTGACACACAGGCCGTACGTTATGTCGAACAGAGGCTATAAGGATTTGCAGAAAGGATGGACGTGTTGTTTTTAGGTTGATATTCCCACAGTTGTAACCTTGCTGTTGTCTGCATGCAGGTAAAAAGACTCTGCTCTTATTTATAAGCTTACATTTATATCCATCTGTGTGTGAGGGACAGTCTGTTCTGTCGATCTGATATTACTTTGTTCTTCTGAGCTGAGAAATGGATCCCAGCTTTTTTTTTTTTTAAAGCATGCCTTGCCCAAACCACTATGCTGTTTTTAATTCATCCAGCAAAATAGGCACATCTTTCACACAAGCTGGGCTTTTGTGAAAAATTGAATGTGCACAAAGAAGTGATAATGAAAAACAGTTTCATAAAAAAAGAAGTCCATCTTTTTTTTCCTTTTTTTTCATGATTAAAATTCCTCAGGTGTGGCTCTTCATTAAGTCTGAACAGTATCTCAGCTTGATGGACAAGCCAGAAGGATGTGAGCTTTTCTGGGGTCAGTGCATATAAGCAAACACTATAAACATACAAACTGATTTCCACTTTTCATCCCCATTTCTGGGGCTGTGTTGATCCTGAAGTCTCTGATGGAAAAGTCTGAATAATTATCTACAACATGTGGACGACTTGCAATGCATTAAAAGGATTAATGACTTGAGGGGTTTTGTACATTTTCAGTGAGATTTACTGTTTGCAGCAATGCAGCGTGATCTCAATTTGTCATTCTCGCCATGCATTGCGACTGTGTAGTGAATGCCATAATGTCCTACTTTCAAGCCGGTGGCGTTTTTAAGACCTGAAAGGGATTTTTAATAGGAAACGTGTCTCTTCAAGGTGGTCCGGAAAGATTTTTCTCTCTGCCGATTCTCATTTTTGCTTTGCATATTTTAAACCCCCCCAGCTTTCCTTTGTTACTCGGGTGAAGATAAGAAAGTTTCCAATTCTAATACAGGCCAGTTTTACTTTTTAAACGAGTAATTTCCCTTTTTATTTCGTACAAAACAGTGTTTTCATTTTCAACAGCTAATGCGTTGACACACTTCCTGTCAGTCCCACACGAGTACTTCCCCCTACACAACTCTTCTTACAGCCACCGGGCAATACATCGACATTTCTGACACATAAACTACCTTCTTCAGTAGCGCAATAACAGACAATATGGTGACAAAGTGTTGACCCAATCCCTCCTACCTAAAAATATTATGTAACCCCCTGATGTACAGACAGCGAGAAAACTGTCACTGCCTGCTATCTGCCAAGAAGGTGGCTTCTAATGGGCTTTGGAAAGGACAGCAAAATCAGTGGATTTGCCAAGAGGGGAAACATAGGCTGCGTTGGGGTTTTAATCATCTTGTTGTAGAGCCTTCTGTCTGGGCTGGATTGGTTCGTGCCCCTGAGAGGAAGAGGAGGAGAGAGAGCGACCAATTATGTCCTCAGGAGTTTAAACAAACAATGCAGCTCAGCCTGGGCTTCATTAGGGAAACTGGACTTCTCGTTTCTTAATTTTCGACTTAAAGCCCACTCCTGTCCTCAACTGCCACTTTAGTCAGACTCAATTGAACTGAGGGATCAATAATCCAGTCTTGTCTTTGATGTGCCAGTTTAGATGTTTTGAGTTAATGAGAGCTGTCTCCTGTTTATTTGTTGGTTACTTTCAGAGCGTTATTGCTTGTGTTTCACAGTCTCTGTTGGTTATTGAGCTAATGAATAATGTCTATATCCCTGATTAGCGGGTGGCTTGTACACCAGACTGCACCAGAACTCCTGCCTTCTTCTCAGGTTAAAAGTGATAATGCCACCGAAAGTTAGGGCTGATTATTCTGACTTTGTGCTTCAGTGGCTCCGAATGGCAACGAGAATGAACACGGGACGAATTTCAGCTCACAGAAGTGGAAATTGTTAAACAGGGAATTTTTTAAACTATATTGCTGCACATTTATGTTTGCTAGTACACCTGCTCAGTAATTCTTTATATCACTGGGACGTAAGTTGCAAAAGCTATAATGTGAGTTAGTTGAGCTTTGTCAGGCACAAAACTTTGTTCTCTACATCCGCATAGCTTTTTATTTGTTTTTATTGCTGCATTTCTTTATCGTAAATGGTTGTATTATTATTATTATTTATTCTCACATCTGATGTTATTTTCCTGTAGTCTCTTTCTTCCAAATTTGATAAAAATAAGGACAGATTATTTTTGTGAATTTTTGGCTATGGTGAAGTTATTATCCTGCTTATTCGTGCTTTTGTTTGTTTTTTTCCCCTCTTGCTTCCTTATTTCTCTTGACAATACATGTCTGATTTGATCCATTTTGTTCAATTTACATGGTAATTCAGTTGGTTAACGTCAACATAGCACTGTTGATGCTTTTCATTGTAAAAACTGGGGAAGCAGTTCATTGGAGGTGGAGATTAACCACAAGTGCATTTGCCAAAACAAATGTGAGATTTATGCTTTATCACAAGTGTTTTTGTTTTGTTTTGACAAAAGAAAAGATTTCAAGGATGAAGACTGACTGACTGGTTTTACAATGCCAAGCATCCAGGGCTGTCTCTCCTGCAGTGGATGAGACGCCGACAGGGCTAACACCAGAGTTGCCTGTGGGTAAATTGAGTGAGATCCCCATTGGGATTTGTCAGACAGGTGTGGTTTTACCAAAGAAAAAGAAATCGGGTCAGTGCAGCCTTCACATGCCTATCAAATGTGATCTTGAATATTTTTTTTTCTTTGTGAACTAATGTTTAAAATGCATTTAAAAACAGGAGCACATCAAGCAGTATAGACCAAATAGCATGTGCCATCTGCAGTATGTACTACACAACACTGCAAGATGGACCTTTCTGTTTGACTCTTAACTCTATTGTCTAAATGAGAAATCAACATGGGCTTTCTGGGTTTAAGTCCTGCCCATGCACGCACCGCTAATGATGTGCAAAGCTGGATCTCCCCCGGAGCTCAGCTGCTCTCAGTCGTGCCGCGGGACAAGTCTGGCAAAGCCCACACAATGGTCGCCTGTGCCTCATTAGGGCTGTAGTGCTCAGGGGACGGGGCTCAGGGGTGAGGCTAAAATCTGATGCTCACAGCACCCATCAGAGGACCGGAGTGGAAAGGAGAGAGCTGGTGGGGGAAGGCCGCGCACTCGTGTGAATATGTTAGATTGAATATTTTCCGACTGGTCATAAAAAGACAATCCAGTGTCTGCTGTTCCGTTAACTTCAGAGAGAGAGGAGGAGATGAAGATGGTGATACTGATGAAGGAGAGGACCACTGGGAGCTACACAGCACTAATGGTCTCCCCCTGCTTACTTCTGAACATACTTGACAGCGTTAGCCATGGCTAACTGGCCAATTAGACAGCAGGGGAACTTGTGCTCAGCGCGGACCTGTTGTGTCCTCACGGGTTGACAGAGCCTCTCTGTTGTGACACTTCTCCTATCTGTTTCATCCTCTCAGATATTGGTCCTTTTCTGCAGCTAATAGATGACTTCCCTTTGCACAAAGGGATCTTCCTAACCGTGGGAATCATCATCATTTGCCTAAACTGAGCCACTCAAACATTTCCTGTTACGTCTTTTTGATGATTCATTGTGTCCACTCCCACCCCCAAAATGTAAGCGCGGCTATATCTGGCCCACTCACCATTCTTTCCCTCTCCTCCCACATTTCTTGTTTTTCCGACTTTTGGATGACTCTGATTTATATCTTGAGGCTAATGTTTTGTTGCTCTCTCCTGTCATGACTGGAGGGGGAGGGGGGTCAAACCTCTCGCTCTGAGCTCTCCACTGGTCTCTTAACTAAAGAGTGCAGCAAGGGTTATGATTATCTCTTTCCTTGGCCCTTAAGAAATAAATTAAATAAAACAAAAGCCCATATTGAAAAGATCACCAGCTAGCTGTAAAGGGAGTGCCATCTACCTACGCTTTTTTTCCCCTGAGGTACAAAAAAAGCCGAGCACTTATCAAAGACAGAAGCTTTCAGTGAAGCTGATGGTTTTCTTCACTTCTCATCTGCACCCAACTACAACAACAAATAACTACATATTGGTGCCATTGTGAAAATTGTGCTGTCAAGTTTAGACACTGAAAGTAGTAATTCCTTCAGAACTGAACAGTAATTTTACATCGTGTAGTGCCTTAAAAACGTTTGACATAGTGAAAAAGACAGGCCCTGTCAAGAAAACACGCTTTGGCTAGTGTTTGGCTGCATTTTGCAATTTCATAGCACAGATAAGTGTGTTTTCTTTGCAAAGTAACAAGGTGAAAAAAACTGTTTCACTTCATTTTATTCATGATTTCTTATTCATGGAGGTTTTAATTGCAGCTTAATATTGAAATTGCGCTTTGTCCAAATAATGTTATTGATTATTAATCGTGATTTGGGTCAAACTGTTATTACGCCCCTCAGCTGATCATACTGTAGCCTCATTTATTTAGCATGCTGCTTCTTGGCTTAGTAAAGTTAAATAGTCGTTATCGCAGTAGTCTACTAGAGCTGAAACTTTTACAAGATAGAAATGGCAACGTTTCTTATAATTGACTACTTGACTTTTTCAAGCAAAGATATCAAACATCCTCTGGTCCCAGCTATTGTTATATTATTGTTAATTGTAGCACTAGGATCCATCTATTAATTGAGAACATATAACTGATGATGAAAACAATCATAAAAAGCTGTATTTACCTTTTAGTACGACCCTCCTAAAAGGCAGAATTTATCCTCTCAGTGCCTGACTTTCTGTCAGCTGCTGTATTATTCTGCACACACACACATTCTTGGCAGCTTGTCAAGTTTCCCACTTTGAACCAGCTGGTATTGATGGCATATTTATTACATCTAATCCCTTTGTGATAACGATGGAGACTCACATCAGGTATGAGAAATGCATAGCTTTGTCAGTGGGGAAGTCATTAAACTCAAGTCCATCTCTGTCATCAGGTTCATCCCTTCAGCCTGTGTTGTCTCTGTGTTTGTACACCACCCAGGATTGCTACTTGTTTCATGGCACAAATTCCCCAGTGTTGTTGAAGTTACAAGATAATTAGCCTCCATTTTCACTGACATTGATTAGGATACTTAACCTTTGGAAAAGTAGCTGGACAGCAGTTGCTCATTAGGACATTAGTTCATCCTGCTTTATTCCCCACTTGGTATTTTGTGTTAAAGAGCAGCAGGCAGCCCGCAAAGTGTAATTGGGTTCATAAGGTGTGTAATGAAGCCACCAGATTGCAAAAAATGTACCTTTGTAAATATTTTTTTTTTAAACAGTCTAATATGAACATAGTCATTATTGAGCTCCTTCAAAAAACAGCATGCCCCAAAAGACTTTACAAAGATAAACCCACTCCAGAAGAATGACTAATAATCAGAAATATACTTACTGCTGAAGCAATCAGTCAGTGAAATAAATGGATGATGGAACAGAAAAATTAGAATCAAGTCATTTCTCTTCCAAAAGTGCCAAACATTTACTTCGTCCAGTTTCTCAAATATGAGAAATTGCTGCTTATCTAGGTTTTATGTTGTTGTTTACTATCTTTGGGGTTTAGACTGTTGTTCAGAGATGTTACTCTTATTCAACACCTATCTAAACCAAACAGCATTTGATGGGGAAAAAAGCAGTTATATTAATAATAGAAATATCCCTCTGTTTCTATTTCATGAGCCTGACACCTGCAGGCATGTTTAAGGGATTGATTCACCATTTTTCAATCCTGTCTTAAAACAACACTCACATGCCCTCATGTACATTGAAACATTTTTTGGTCGCTGTAATTGTTCCCCTTTTCCATACTGTCAGCGAAGAGATTCCTGTCGAACTCGATCCCAGTGTAAGAAATGCTGCTGCTATGCTAATTGGCCTACAGTTCTGGGATTATGCAGGGTGGGCACATGCTGACAGTCATTATATCCAAATACATTTATATGGAAATTATGTGTTGAAAATCTAGATAATTTTCAGAGTGACAGAAAAATGAATGCGTCCCGGTAAATGACAGTGTTGACAAAGCAGTCGGATAACAACAGCGAACGCTTCTTGTTGTAACAGTTGAAGACAGTTCTGCAGGATAAAACAAAGGCAACAATGGTGCCTGTGTTTTTGGGTGTGGCCCATCTTTTCTCTTCTCTTTCCTTCGTCTTTCGAAAACCAACAGAAGGGAGGATCAAGGATTTTTGTCTGTTTGCTTTCCCTCATTTGAAAGTGCCTGTAACGTCTGCCAGCTCAGTGATCAGCCGACTCCGTTGATCAAACAGTAAACATTTGGTATGAGCGCTTTGCTTGCACTCGTGCCTCTCTGGATTTGATTCAGGACTATTGTATTTTGTCACCAAGCCTGCATATTTTGTCATTTGAAATTACAAGTAAATTGACTATATTAGGCTTTCATTTCATCCCCATTTGTTTAATTAGAAATCATCTGTCCTTTATTTATATAATGGTGCCTTTTTCTAAATGGAAGAACTAATAAACAAACTGACCTGATACAAATAACTCTTTAATAGTTTAATTTAACTGCAATCACTTTGAAATATTACATCATATGCCACATATTAGACTAATCTTTCTAAACTGAGCATCTCATGCAGAGGAGGGTGATGGCTTGAAATTGTAATTTGGTTTCAAATGATTTGGATGACTTCCGTCCAGATGGGGTTGTTTAAATTATAACTGATCAGCTCATATGGAATGAGAGCTGTTAACAAATTACTTCTGCAGTTTATATCGCCAGATTCAAATTTGAGTTCACGGCTGAAGTGTGCACTCATGTTGTTTGAGAATATTCCCCCTCCACTGTAGAGTCTAGCTGGAGATGTAAGGATGATTATAGTCTAAAACATGAAGTGTAAGAGAACTTTCACTGTTGTATTCCTTCAGAAGCTGAATTTGTGAAAGACTGGAAATGGTTTTTTTTATGTTAGTCTTAAGCTCACCTGCAAAGGCTGGCCGTGGATTAGTTGAGCTTTGTGCTCATGCAAATAAATCACCTAACCACTGGTGATGTATGCAATTTGAAGATAGAGAAATCTCTAACGAGTAAAGGCTTTTTGTGGGCAACCAGGGACAATTGTAATAGAAAAGCAAATTTGTTTGCCATTCACTGTAAGAACCATTTCATTCACATGGACATAAATGGCCCTGTTAGTATTTATGAACTGAAGAAACTACTCTTTCAGTATCAAAAAAGTTGGTAGTTTTGATGTGCAGGTGTTTTGCCAAGCAGTCCCACTGTTCAAAAAGACCTTCTGTTTGCAGTGATAGTTCCCATAAAGCACAGCCAGATAAAAGGAAGAGTGGCTTCTTTGGTAATATGTTGTAATTAGCAGGTATTTGTTTGCTGATCTGTCTTCTTTTCTCAGGCATGATGAAAGCTCTTACGCCTTCACCTTCTTGTTTGATTTGAATTGAAGGCAACCAATTTGCACAATAGAGATACACACGGTCTTTGTTGTTTTGTTGTGCCGAGTGGAACCCAGCTCTCAAATGTTGTTTCTCCTTCCTCACAGCAGTTTAGTTCTAAAGTGTGATTACCATTTTACTTCCAAATAAGCTAATTAGAGATAATTATGAACAGCATTGTTTGTCTGGAGGAATGACATTTCAGGCAGAGTAAGGCTTTATGTATTAATTAAGTGTCAAAAGGGTCATACGAGTTGGTGATAAATGGAATGAACTTGCTCATTTTATGCTTTTATATCATGTATAAATCCACTTGTGCAGCGCCTGTGCATTTCAGTTCAGCTAAGAGTCAACCGTTTGCATTTCTTTAGTCTTTTAGTTTTATATGCTTATGACACATTGTAATTTGAATCAAGTCAGTGCAATTTTTTAATTCTAAACAAACTTGTAGTAAGCGTTATTATACTCTATGAATATTCATGCAAACATGACTTCTGGTTAATCAGATTTGGAATTCCTTATTTCAAGACCCTGAAAATGTATTTTCTCACTTAGCTCCTTACTATGAGTAATGGGCGCCTGAATGAACCCACTACTTTCTGCCAAAGTTTGAACAGTTTTGGTTATTTCTCATGGGAGATTTCTGTGTTTTGTAAAATATTAATAAATAAATAAAAATTAATCCATAATATTTTAAATTAAAACTCACAAAACAACATCATCAAACCCACAGCCAGTGTGGTCTGTAATAATAACTGTGAGTCTAAGGTGAACATGCTAACAGATTACAGTTAGCTTGTTAAGCTAACTCATGGCAGTCCATCTCCAGCATGGTGATCAGCGCCAATAAAACTAGCTGCCTTGTCATTATAAACTACATAATGGTTCATCCTCTCCTCCCGCAGGTACATGATGCTGATCAACGGAAAAAATGAAGTATTCATGGTCGACAGAGACAACTCCATCTTCCACATAGCGAACCTAGAGTTTCCATTTCGGAAGGATCCACGTGTCCACTTATCAAATACCCTCCTGGATGGGGTGAGTTATTGCTCTTTTTAATACTCGTCTTTCTATTGGACTGAAATGTTTTCTGCCATGCTCTCTTCTCTTGTTGCTTCCTGAAAATCCCATGAGGTCACCAGTTTCTCTTCTGGCTGGAATTGCATGCCCCCCCCCCTCCTCCATCTCCAACCTTGGAACAATCCCATCCTACCCCTGCTGCGCAGTCTTGCAGATAATTGACATCAGTTGCCAAACCTCAGGTGAAAGAACAGCATGTTTCAGTCTGTTGCTGGAGCTTGTCAAAGACGTCTGACAGGGAAAATGATCGTCCATGTCCTGGAGAAATAGCAAATGAAATGTTGTACACTTTTGCTGTCACTGTAGCCTCTCTGTTCCACGCTGACATGTGTTGTTATGCTCGACAGTGTGTTCTCCTGGGTGGCGGTGAGGGTCCTCACCCTGTAATACCAGGCTCTGACTTATATTGGCGTGTTTGTGCTGTTCAGGTCACACAGGTGCCAGCTCTCCCCAGCAGCAGGTGCACATACATGAGTCATCATCACACTTCCTTACTTGAAACATAGACAAGGAAATTGCTGCATGTTCATGTTGTCAGCTGAGATCTGATTATGACTGTCGGGTAGAGTTTGGTATTCCAGTATTAGAGATACAGATAAATTGGTTGTTATTGTTTTTGTTTTGCTCTCTGCTTTTTTCTTTTTTTTTTTTTTGCAATTTTATGTAAAATATTATTGAGCTTCCTCTTGGCTGAACAGTTCCTGACTGATATGGTGAATTTAGTTTCCTCACCCAGACGGGACATCTAATTGCAGCGTAATAGTGTTCCTTTGAAGGAACGGTGAGGATGTGTGTTTAAATTGCTCCAAGGTTTGTTTTGACGCATTCATTCATGTGTTGATGCTTCTGGCTCTCGGTTCAGAGAGGCTTGTGTTTGTCTGTTTACCGTGAGCCCTGTAGAAGCCTGGCTGTGTTCTCTGATATGTTTCATCTTTAGCCCAAAGGCACTGGTCTTTGTCTTTACATGCTGCTTTGTAGTACAGTTTTTTAATGAGCTTTACATCAACTTGAGATCCAATATTGGATGAATGCACAGCATAGATTGAATTCCTGGCAGTTTCCTTTGGTCACAATAATATATTCATCCGCTGCTGTCTGCCTGTGCAACGCTTCAGTGCACCAGATGCATAATGATGGCAGCCCTCTGCTATGACATCATTTCTTCTCTCCAACCCCTCCTAAAGTACTGAGCACGACTCCCATCCGCTCCCCTTTGTCCTCTTCACCAGTCAGGCATTGTAAAGTGAACGTTGATGTCCTGTCAGATATGAAATGAAATCACATCAGCCAGTTGAGATGCACATTTGAAGTAATTCTTTTGATTGATGATGGTTAATTGCAAAACAAAATGGCACCCACCCGTGCTTACGATGGCGCTGTGGAAGTGTTGTCATTTGCAGCTCTTCACATTATTGCTTGATGTTGGGATTGAAAACATCTCCCACTGTACTGAGGCTGTTTGAATAGTCCAAACTTTAATGTTGAAATGTAAAGTGAGATGTTGATCTCTAATAGCACAGCAGAGTAGGGCTCAACCTATATGTTTTTTTTTTTCAGTCTGATAACGATTATAAGTATGAAAGTCTGCCCAAAGCTGATATTTGGAACTGATTTACATTTGCAGTAAATATCAAAATCATAGTGTCAAAATGCAGAGTACCATAAACTTCTACACTAAACTGTTGAAATGCCTTAAAGCATATATTTAATTAAATGTTTCAGAAGAGAACCTTTCAACATTATCTGTTTAATTAAAATGTGCAGGGAGCTCCCAGCAGCATTTCTTACAAAGGTAACTGAACATTTAAATAAATACAACAAAACAACTCCTCAAAGATTTATAAAGTAAAATCAATCAAACTAGTAAGTAAACTTTAATTTGTATTGAATTGTGTTGTCCTCAGTTGGCAGTCCCAATCCAGCAGCACCAGATTTTGGTGCCAAAAGCAGAGTTGCTCAGCAGCTCTTCAGTGAGACGACTTCTGTTCTTCTTCTAAATGCAGACGCTGAAGACGCGCTCACTTGGAACGGGCAAGAGGTCGTTATATTTAACTGTGTATCACTGCTGCAAAGTACATTATTCAGGGACTCTTGCAGAAGAGTGGCTGGTTTAAAAGCCATAACTTTCTCCTCCATTGACTAAAACCGTGTAGGCTGTGGAATTTTTAGTGGTGTAACCGGCAAACTGAGCTGGTTCTCGATCATAGAATTAGATCACAGGATTGTAGTGTTTATTTATTCTACTTTAAGGCACTCCTTCTCAAACCCATGGTCAGTCATTACATTGACGCTTTTCTACAGGCTGTGATCTTCTGCCAATTAAAAACAGATATGATAAACTAAAGATATGTAAACACAAAGCAATAATTGTGCTGATTTATAACAGATTTAGACAGAACAATCTGTCTTTTCTTCAGGCTATTTTTAACAGCATGACATTAACAGTATGCTTTTTGCATCTTTTAAAAAATTCAAGAGTGTGTCGATACACACTACATAGAGATAGTCCAAATGGTATAGTGCGCCTGTGTAATGAAAAATTAAAGATCCCAGTGGAAGCCCAACAGAGATAGAGCTTACCCACACTCAGCACAGATGGAACAGCAGTAACTTTAAGGTATAATATGCACATACATTTCACAGTAAAATGTCCAGAAACGACAAGGCCTATGTTATATATTTTATTGAGCTGTGTACTTATATTATGCCTTATATGTTTCCAACAATGTCCAAACCCAGCTTGATTTTATTGAAGGTAATGGTACGTTTCATTTGATTGCGTGTCGCTATACCTTACAGGGATACACAGGAAACACGTCAGAGAGTGAGGAAGGATGTCAGCGAGCGTGACTAAACGAAACCTAACTAAAGCTTTAATACACGACCTTGTCCGTGAATTTCTGCCTGAGTCACGTCAGGTAGATTTCCACAGGCTGCTGTGGTTGTAGGTAACAATGAAGACAACTCCCATGATCCTGCACTACAACATCAAACTACTCCTTTTGTTATTGCTCTGATTGAGAGACTTTTATAATTTACATACTTTGCATTTAACTATGATGTCCACGCAAGCCCACTTGAGAGAAAATCCTGCCTGAGGCCACATTGTGAGATGTGAAAATGGTGCATTAATCAGTTGTTCCACCAATGTAGACAACTATACTGCCTTATACTGAGCTAATCTGTTTATCCTGCATGACATTAATGTGATTAAATCGTTTTATTTATTCCTCTCACCCAGCCATGACTCCATGTTGATGCATGATGGCTGTGCGAGACGAGTATTTCAGTCTTCAAAATTCTGTTTCTGCCCTGTGTCTGATCCTTTAAATGTCTTGCCTGCTACCCTTTTACCTGTTACATGTTTCAAGGATAGAGCACAGTCAGCCCCCTAAAAATTTTATGAGCAGGAAGGGCAGAAATATAGTTTTCTAAATGTAGTGCTTAACTTAATTTTTACTAGGCAAAGCATCAGAGTTGCGACCAAACTTTCATATAAACTACTTCAGCGGTGATGTTTGCACACTCATCCCCGCTGTCCCTACACTGGATGGTTGTGTAACAGTTCTTTGAAAACTAATCATGTCTCTGTTGAACGTCCTGCACCGCCGCTGCTGCACCTGACTCTCAACTTGAGAGTCCTGCATAATGCATGCGCTGTGCTATTTCTGCTTCGTGTCCTTCTCCTCCAGATCCCACCGCACACACTATACTCCCACCTCCCCAATTCCTCGCTATCCTTCCCGTTGCTGCAGGCGTCTCCCTCTTTGAACATACATCCCCGTGAGAGCACTCAACCCCTAGTGTCCCACTGTTAAGTTCCCGCCTGTGTAACTGCTTACAAAGAGGAGCCTTTCTTTACCGCCAGACTGTCCAGATTAAAGACTTTCCCATGAATGAATTTTGTACATCACCACTCACTCATATAATCTTTATCTTAATAACTATGTATGTTTTCTCTCCACTCCCTCTCTTAACTCTCATCTTTATCTCTGCAGGAGATGATCATCGACAAGGTGAATGGTCAGCCAGTCCCCCGCTATTTGATATACGACATCATCAAATTCAACGTGAGTAGCCTGGCCATTTGAGAATGTGTTATCTTCCTTTGACCTGTAACTCCTGAAGAGCTGCCAGATCAAGATGTCAGAATAAACAAACAGCAAATTGGAGGCATGCCATTAACACTCTGGAGCTCCTTCTCCTCCCTCTCCTTTTTATTTCCCATTAGCAAAGATTTGCTTCGGCAGAGGAAATTGGAATTTTTGTGGTTGTAGTCTATCAGCAGTTGTACCATAAAATAATCCGAGCAAGCTGTGAGCTGTATGTCAGGAAAAGGTATTGACATGGAACAGGATTTGCTCATTCTGAAACCTGAAAAATCAAATTCCCGGTTGGGTTCCTCCAAGGCTGTTCTATCGCAGGCAACCCAGCGGTGTTCATCCAGACTCTGCACTGTTTGCACAGGGATGACGGCACTTGTCAGTCTGCATGCTGGAGAAAAGAGCATGGCTCTGCTTGACCCCACACCCTGTCACGCACCAGGCTTAACTCAAGCCTGACCTTAACCACAACGCTGGGACTGAACTGCCTCTGACCCAGACTGAATATTTATAAGCCACATTTTTGTGCTTTTAACGCTGAAATTGGCTTTGCCGACCTTCGTGGACCTATTTTTTGATAATTGCTTGGAATGAAAAATTGTTAAAAAATTAATCCAAACCTTTAACATTGCCAGAGTCATTGGATTGGATTGAAGTAAGCCTGATGTTCAGTCCATTACCTGAATTATAGTTATGTTGCCCTGCTGCATCTGTGCATGTAAAATTAGCTTTTATATATGTGTAATAGCTTGTTTCCTTCTGTTACATTATTTTGACTCGGCCACTTTTCTTGAGAACAGCCTGAGGACAACATTACAAAGCTGTTAATTGCTAACACTTTTGTGAACCGTAAATTAATTCATCCCCTCAACCGATCTGCGTGCCACTAATGGCGAGTAGGCAGGCACAGAGACAAATGAGCCTACAGTTTGCCCTTAGCGAGCCTTCGCCTTCTTTCTTATAAAAATTTGATGAATGCCTCGGGATAAAGGGGAGGGGTTACTTCGGCCATTATGTTTGTCTGTCGCATCCTTTTCTGCTTCGATCAGAGGATCAGCACAAGCAAGCGGCTCAATAAAGGCTCCAGTGGTGAGGGGGAACGTCTTTGTAAGACGGTGCAGAGGTTAGCAGCTCCACATGACTCCCCCCCAAGCCATCAGTAAAGCGCTGTTGTATCGATCCGAGCTGGCCATTATTAGACTTCTCCATTATCTGTGGTGGGCTGCACCTTGGCACCGAGGCTCCATCCTGAGACCGAGGATGGAAATGCAGCAGGAGGGAGAACACACCACCCGCCGGGCCCATGGCCTAACGTGACACCTTGCTTGTTTGGAAAGTCGGGTGAAGCACAGTACTGGGATTCTTTTGATTAGAGCGCGCTGAGGAGTGTGTGTTCTCTCGCCATGATGGGTAATTTAGCTGTGATTGAAGGGTCAGAGTTTACTTAGTTCTGTGGATTTTGATGAAGATAAATGAGTTTGTCAGCATCCGCTCTGCTGTTCATGTTAGGATGTTGTTAGTCATCCTCCAGAGTGTTATTATATTAAAAGTGCTGATTTGTACATTGCCTATCAAACCATGTAACTGATTGACCCGGACAACCAACCTGAGACATGGAATGAATTTTTTATTTCTGCTGTCGCTGCAAAGTATAAAGAGGCTTTTTTTTGTCTTCCTGGAAAGTTGTTGCTGCTTGTCAGTCACTGTCAGCTCCCCCACTGTGGGGGAACTGACAAGATGTGATGAAAGCACAACAACAATGACATACATGTCCTTAATTTTCAAGTTGCTGTAGAAAGCTATTATCTTGAGAAAAAGCTGTGGAGGTTTGCACGTCTATGTCCTGACACTTTGATTGACCTCGTTATGTGTCATCCTGCCAAAAATAATCTCTTTTTAGGGGCAGAATTAGACAAGATAATTGGCTCAATCAGATTAACAGCTGAGCTGAAAGGAGTGCTTTTAACACTCCCTGCAGAAACCTTATGTGTCGAGGTATGAGTGCCTCACTGACATCAGCTCCATTTACTTCTGCTTGAGAAGTTTGTCCGCAGGTTCAGTCTGTAGCTCTGCAGGGTTTTCCACCCCAAGAATAGTCCCTGGACTGCATCGTTCCTTTCAAACCAGCGAAGGCATCACTCTGACGCTCACTCTGCAGTCGCATCTCACCCACAGTCTGCTGTCTAATAGAGCAGGTTTGAAATCTACTGGACCTTATATACATTAGATATACATAAACAATGGTACTGTTAAGGTTTTAGTAATCTCTAGCTAATACCGGTCTTTAGTGGCAAACAATGGCTTTGCAGTTAGCCTCAGTCGCTTTAATTTGCTCATAAATCACAATACATCCAAGCCGGTCTGCTGGGATTTCCTCTGCATTTTGCCTGTGATTACGCCGTTATTCTCCACCTTCATTTCCATGTTGAGCATGTGGACACTGATGATGGAAATAAAATGGTTATTATGGGGATAATTATACTAAAATGTAGCTGGGGAGGCAGCATTTCTCTCTATTTGATTACCAAACAGCCTGAAAATTCAACACAGGACACAGTTAGTGTTGCGCACTGAAGCTTCCAAAGAATACTAATGTGTTTAGTTATCATTCAGGAACCCTTGCCACTGCCTGCACATGCCTTTTATTTAGCACAGCTCACCAAAAGATGTTCCCTTTTCATTTGTTTTATGGGATTAATTCTAAGAGGATAATGAAATACATGGATTCAATAAGTGAAATAGAAATTGTCATGAATTTCTGTTGTAGAAAAAGTTTTATTCTCTGTGCTTAAATTATCCTCCAACCCCTTAAACCCTGCTGAAACATAGTGATCTGTCATCTCTTTCCTACTTGTAAGATGCATTATTTGATGTTGGGTCTTTTTTTCCATCTCTATCTGAGATGTAAGCCCAACTCGGCATTAAAGTGACTCATAAAGGAGCGGGAACAGTAGGCTTCAGGGGCTCTTACAGTATAACTACACAGACCACAGTCATAACTTGTGTCCTACATTCTGCCAGTCTACCTTTGTAGACACAAATTATGTCTCTTCTGAAGCCAGACAATTAAGACTCTAACTCATAATGTTAGGAATATGGTGGAAGAAGATGAAGGTTCGGCTGAAGGTAAAGTTTTGTTCAAATATTCTCACATTAGTTGGGATTTGAACACAAGACTTGAGCCTATAAAGCAAAAACCTGCATCATATCTTTGGAACAACCCTAACAGTAATTAAGAACAAGATTGTATGGCTTTCGAGGAAGGCTGTTGTGTTCAGCCTGCTCAACACCACAAGGAAAAGAGAGAAGAATTAGAGTTTCCCAATAATAACATAACCAACATACCAACAATAACAAATGACAACTGGCGAAAAGTCTGCGGGGAGTAAATCATATTTCTTAAAGTCTGCTTCAATATTGCCTGAAAATACTGCTTCTGCATTATGTCTCCATGATGCAAACAGATAAACAGGATACAGTTTTAGGCCAAAACAATGTGAAAGCCTCCGTCTTTGTTAGAAATATCTCAAGGGAAGCTGCACATTAGGCTTCTGTTGACTGGTCCCAGCACTGATTTTGTCACCTGCGTATAATGTAATTTATTTGAAATCATCCCAGACAGTCACGCAGCTTCTAACAGTATTCCCAGCACTGTCAGTTTTTTATGTCAGATGCTTGTGTTTTTACTGAATTCTTGAGTTTATCCCTCAGCCTCTCTAGCCACAGACTTAAGAAGGCTTTATTTCTGATTCAGCAGCTCCCTGGTGGTTTAACATTTAATGTGTGTATAAATATAGATTTTTATGTAACATTAGATTCTTGACATTCTTGTCCAGAAGAGATAAGACAAAATTCTCGAAAATGTAGAGGTTAATTAGGGAATGTTGAAATAAAATTACTTAAATGATAAATGCATAACGCAATACAGAATTATCTTATCTTATCTTATCTTATGATCAAAATAATTACTGATAAAGATTTGTATAAATGGACTGAGGGAAATTTGAACCTTGCAGTATATGTATAGTATTTGAAGGTTATATATAGTAGGCAGATGTGTCCTGAGACCTTCTGCATTATCAAGGCTATTCTTTATAGATCTCTATCACTTATATCAAGCCTGATCCACTGCTGTTGCTTTTCAAAAATGGTGCATATACGCTATGTTGAAACACTAGCTCTGGCCTCGTCCAAACCTGCAGTGCTGACAGTGAGTCAAAGTGGAGCAGCACAAACAAATAAAGGCAACCATAATTTAGAATTTATGATATTCAGACAGTGAGTTTCGAGAACCTCAGCAAAAAAAAAAAAAAAGACTCGGTGATTTTGCTGATATAATCGATCTTTGTTCCCAGTAATGCTGGATTAACAAGATTCTCATCGGCTGTGTTTCCCTGTTGAACAGGCGTGGACAGCACATGCCTTGAATCATCCACACTTACATCTTGTTCTGTCCTGATGACACAGCTGACAGATGGTGTAGAATGTGTGGGACATGGTACCAGCTGTTGCTCCAGGAGAGTGTAGTGCAGTTTTTTTGTAGTCACCCTCAAAGAAAAACAAGTCGAAGAAGTAATGATAAAATGATTGTTTCTCAAATTAAATTTGGACTGTGACCTTATTTGTAGTTACCAAATTGTCCTCACAGAGTTGTTAAGACTGCATTCAGCAAGCTGGACAGACTCTAAAACAAAGTCACAGAGACGCACATCATAGCATACTCTGTTATTAAATTGGTATTGATGTGTTAGCAAACAGATGCTTATTTAGACATAGGGCAACATGGGCGTCCCAGTCGAGTCCAGTGTGTCTGCCTTTTACCTGTTTTTAGCCTGCGACCCCTTAAGATGATTTAGTAATTAATTTCACTAACTAATAATTACTTTCATTTTTGATTAATCTGCTGATTGTTTTCTAAAGTAATTCAAAAAAAATTCAGAAAATTTTAAAAATGTTGGTCACTTTCCCCTTGGAGAGTGTCAACAACATCAACTTCCTTGGAATCCATATCACAAAACATCTCTCATGATCCCTTAACACCTTCCACCTCGTGATGAAAACTCAACAGAGCCTTTTCTTCCTAAGAAAATAACAGACAAACTGACCTCTCGTCTCCCGGTGTGGGATGTCAGCTGCACTGCCGAGGACTGGAAGGACGTGGTCCGGGTGGTGAAAACGGCACAGACGATTGTGGAACCGGTGCTCCCAAACTTGCTATGCTATCCATCTACACATGAAAGCTATCAACATCAGTAAGGTCCCAGCCCACCAAGGTCACAGTCTGTTCGTCCCCTTGGCATCGGGAAAGAGATATAGAGATATAGAGCCATCAAAGTCTGATCTAACAGACTGAGGAACAGCTTCTTCCCCACTGCTGTAGCCTCCATAACCCCCCACATCCATAGCTGTTGAGTTCTGAGTACATGTTATATCTTTAATATAGCCATAGTCCAATCCCTGTTATACTGCACTAATACTGTTTACCTGCCATGAATAAGTACATTTAATGTGTCATATCCAGATTTAGGACACAACTCCGATACACACATTCAATTTTTCAATTCAGTTTTATTTATATAGTGCCAAGTCACGGAAGTTATCTCAGGGCAATTTCCATATAGTCCAGGTCTAGACTGTACTCTAATATCACCACATGTCTCTGTATTGTTTTTAACTTTCTAATTTGTTGCACAATGTCATGCTATTGGTATTTGAGAGTTGTCATAACATAATTCCATTGTATGTGTGCAATGACAAAGCGTCTTTTGTCGTTCATAAGGCAGGGCATTGTACTTGCCTAGATAAGAAGGCACGCTTAAACAAATGCTCTTCTTATCTGTTTTGCTGAATATCCATATGACTCACAATACGGTACAGTCTAGTAATTACATGATGCATCTAATCTGAACTCATTATTGGCCATTCACCTACTCATCCATTTTGTAAATAAAAAAAATCTTTTCCTTCCCCCCATGGCCCAATAATTCCATAGAAAGCTCTTGACAAGAGATGTGGCCTTTACCAAACAGCAACAGAGCAGAATGCAAATGCTCCCAAGTCACACCTTCCTCCCCAGTGCCTCTCAATATAGATCAAGGAATATTGATCCATAACCCACTGGTGGAGGAACAATAAAGGTGTAAATGTTTCACTGCATATTGTTTTTATTTTTATTTTATTTGAACATGTTTTTTTAAAGGGTAAAATAACACAATGTCATGTTGCTAAATGTAGACAGAAAAATATCCTAGCAAGAGAAGCCAAAGGTTTGTCTGGTGCTTCTTCCGGTGTTAGACACACAGTGATATAGCAACAGTTAAAATTGATTGTAGAGAATTGATCTGGAATGATACTACTCTCTGTCTTCCATGACATTAAACTGAATATCTTTAGGTTTTGGACTATTGGCCATACAAAAAAGACATCGGAGTACATCAACTTGGTCTGAGGGAAATCATATAAATTATTATATATAAGCATTTTTCACTATTTTGGGACAGTTTATAGACAATTCAATTAGAAAATAATTGGCAGATTAATCTATAAATGAAATAATCATTACAACAAAATATACATGCGTCATTAAATCAATCTAATTTACATAAATAAGAAAGTTTAAGGGCCCTAACATTGATCCCTGAGGGTATCCAAAGGAAACCTCCTACAGCCTGAGGAACCTTTTTTTTTTTTCACAGAAATCCAATCAAGTTTATTTTGGCCATTGAGGAATGGAAATGCCTTCTTAGTTTGAAGTTGGACCATTGTTGGCTGACTTAAACTGACAAGAAACCATCCAGTTTGGATCATTTGGGATATGTGATATATACAATTTTTTTTTCTGCTCACCTTGATCATGGGATGTAGATATTGTTTTGGCAAAAAAAAAAAAAAAGCATGGCAACTTGTTTGCTGAGTTTGAGCTCCTTTTCTCTCTCTCTGAAAACCTGTGAGAAATATTAAATGTCAAATTCTTGTCATGCGTTTAGTCCATGTCCATCTGGCAGCTTTTCAAATCCCACTTATTTTTCTTTCTCTTTTTTTTGTGCCGATATAAGTGAGTCATTATTTTTAATCACTTTTGTCAATTGAGCAGTGGAGATTAGTGGTGGTGGCCGTGATGCACCAGGGCGGATTCATCACAACTCCTCTGCCTCCTTTTAACACTTTAAAGTGGTCGGACAGCCAAGTTTGTTAAATTTGTTACTTGGCTGGTATAATTTTTCCACCCGAGCTTCTTTATAAAGAACCTGGGGCAGGAACATAAGTATTGCATTTTCTTTCTGCCACAGTGGTCTGCCAGGTTTGGTGGCACCTTTGCCTTAGTGACCCCTGTCTGTTTGTGCCTGTGCTTGTTTAGAACAGTCAATGAGGGAAAGAAGCTGTTTTCATTGTGACAAAAAACAAAACTAATTCTACTGTAGGAGTGTGTCATATTGTATCATTTGCTATTTAAAAATTCTAACTTGCAGACGTAGTAGCATCTTACTGTTGCAAACATTATTCTTTTAGGACCGTATCGCCCACCCATACTACCATATTCTTTTGGACTTGCATTCATTTATATTGAAGCTATGAGGATGTTATTGTGTGTGAAGATTTTATAGTGCTAGTTAGGCCTGCAACACATTTTTCTCAGTATTGATTCAGACATTGATTGTTTACTTGACTAACTGATGAATCGCTTAGTCGATAAAATGTCACTAAGTAGTGAATGTCTATAAATTCCCAAGGCCCAACTTGACATATTCACGTATGAGAATGTTTTTAAATCAGAACCCAAAGATATTCAGTTTAATATGATAGAAGACAGAGAACTAGCAGTTATTCTCATTTCAGAAGCTTGAACCAGATAGTTTTTTTTTTTTTAATGACTTAAGCAATTAACTGATTATCAAAATATTTGCCATTATTCTGTCATCAGAAATGAACTAATCATTTTATGTCTAGCACTAGTCCTGTGGTTCATCACCATGTTCCCACATGCCAAGCTCCAGAAAGGATTCCAAAAAAAAGGCTACATAAAATATACGTTTGTGTGACAGTGGAGTAGAGGTCTGCTTTTGAAAATGTCTGTCTTGTTTTGGCTCTCAAAAGTGTTAGACCTCTACCTCACAACATGTTAGATAAACCGTGTTGTCATGGCCGTGAATTGGCAGCTTATTTATCTTTAAATATTTGTAAAATATTTTTCCAAATGGGATTTTTTAATATGTATGTTGGATGTGTGTTAGATGAGCAATTCAGTCTGAATATAGACTATTCGGTATTATTTTGGTTTACTGATTGTATTAATATGGTAAACAATGATATTTGTTCTGTACTTCAAAGTATAAATGTACTTTTCATACATGCATGTCTAAATGAGTTAATACAACAAACACATGTGGTAACTGAGTTTGATTTTTGTGTGTTTCAGGGACAGCCTGTTGGCCAGTGCGATTTCAATATCCGCCTGTTATGCATAGAAAAGGAGATCATTTCTCCCCGGATGGAAAAGATGAAGACTGGACAGATTGACAAAACCAAGGAGCCCTTCAGCGTCCGGAATAAGCCCTTCTTTGACATTCATGCATCACGCAAGGTAAAGTGAGCAAAGGAATCCTTTTCAATTTCCAAATCATTTACTCCACATTTCTTTCATACATGAGACTTGGTCAAAACCCATTCCTGCTTTTCACACAGATATACAAATGAAGATGACCCAAATTTCTTGCCTATTAAGTCTACAAATGAAACTTTAACCATCTCAGTTAGTTCCCTGGAAGTTATGCTTTCTAGGGCAACAGTTCTGTGTGGGGTCTTTCAAGGCAAATTGATCCTAGGTGGCGAGCCAGAGCAAGAGCAATTGAAAGACATCTCTGTCCTGCCGTCTTATGGAAAGCACAATCTCATCCAGAATAGGGAAACAGGCCCCCTTCGGGAGTCAGGCCTGCGGGAGGGAATTGGCAGGCGAGTGGTGACTGCGCCTGTACCCATGGGGCAAATTAGGCTCATTTTCGAGACATAGTGTGTTGTTGCTACCGTGTGCTACTGAGGTAGCAGAAAACGGCAGGGGCCTTGACATCCTGAAAACTGTCTCTTAAGACCTTGTGTATCAACTTATGCCACAGTCTTTGCAGCTGTCTTGTACCATTTGTTAAACCTCAGATTCAGGAGGCGGAATGAGGAGTGCATCTTGTTGGACCTATTTTTTCCCAGTTGTGAATTTAAGGAAGGCTTATGACCTCGTTCCTCCAGATGCCTTCTGGGGATGTGAGAATAAAGTTCTGGGCTATTGTCATCAGGTCCTTGTAAAGCTGGAACCAAGAATGTGGTCTGAAAAAAATCAATCATTCTTCGTGGACTTTGGACTTCAAGGTTTAGCCTCATCACTGCTTCTGATTTTTATATCTCATTTTCACCACAGGAACCTTTCCAGGAGCTAATGACCCCCTTGACCAACTCAGGTAGTTTACTTGTGTGTTGACTAGAGGGATTAAAGTTTGAGTGTCAATCCTGCACTATTGTTCCAGCCACCCAAAAAGTGGATCATACCTCTGGTAGACCATAAACTATCTTGAATTGCAGTTTGCTCTACTGGGTATCATTGCTTGATCAAACACATGCCTTGAGCCTTGTCCATAAATCTCTGCTGCTGGCGCCACCATGTGTATTAAGCTTCAGCTGACAATGATTGCCTCTTCCTATGCCTTTGTCTCTGCCTCTATGAATACACAATGAGTAGATAAGTAGGTTCATGTCAAAGAGAAACATGGAATAAACACTTTACATTGCTGATGTAAATCATTATTGTGTGAGCTGGTAAGTATAGAAAAGGAAAAAAATTCATTGATTTTAGTTGGACATTTCTTAGCACCTGACAAAATGCATGATTTTAAATCAATCTCTTTTTCATTTGGTTGAGATGATCATATTTTTTTTTAATTTTCCTTGCAGTTGTCGTATAATAAATAAATTAACACGCCTGAGGTTATAACACTGTGTTGTTCACAGGCCGAGGACAGCAAAGCTTTTATCCTCTGAATAGCTGTTAAACCTTCCTCAAAGGCCTGAACTTGTGCCCTAGTATCAGGTCTGTGGGAGGTCAGAGCAAGATTAATTTGATGTTTTGCTCGGGCCAAGATCAGTCGGAAATTTTGGCACTGCACATTCACAGATGATCAAAGTATTCGGAGGGAGGGAGTTTTAGACATTTCTTGTGTTGTGGTCACTCTGCCAACACTGATATCTTGGAGTTTTTGTCCTTTTTAAAATTCTTAGTATGAATAGTTGGGTTACCTCTGCTGTAACCCTGTGCTGTATGCTCCTCTAAGAACCTTTATGAAGGATCAACCCCCTACCCTTTGGGGGGCATGTTGATGAAGATACTCTAGAAATGAAGTCACTGTAACTCTGTCTGCTTTGTGACTGCTCTATTGTGTTGTGCAGTGGCCATCTGCTCCCCATACAGTCATATCTCTGTTGTATGGGACATTAAAAGAGGGAAACTGGAATCTGGCTCATTAATTCATGGTTGCACAACCATCTACTTCATGGCATATCAACCAGAAATTCCTTTTATGGATATTTCAGTCACAGGCTGGGGTTGTATGATGGCTTTTGTCTGTTGCTAAGCTGCTGTTTTTCATCTCAGACACTTACACATTCATGCCGCCATTTCCCACCAATTGGGAGCATTTATTCGCTTTGCTTCCTCCACTTGTCCAATTATCTTACAAAGAGCCCTTTTTGTACTACAGAAATCGTACGTTGGAACAACTAGATTATATATTTGGGGAATTTCCCTCTTGTGTAGGTTGAATGGACTTGTCTGACAAAGTAGATTTTGAGAAGAAAACCGCTGAGTATAATGGTTTTTGTACAATAGGATTATGAGATGCTTAACTTTAATTGATTCTTTATTTTCAATGATTGACTTGTTGTCATGAATCTGATCTGAACCAGGCTCCTCATTTACAGTACATACTTTTCCTACTTACAGTGGAAGTAATGGAAGATGTAAAATACCTGAATGAAAACAAATCAAGAAATTAAGGAGGCAGAGTTTATCATTACTGAAATAAGGGCTAGCTGGCTCAAGAGACACTGTTATTGACATTACATTTATTTACATTTCTGATTTAGCGATTGGAAGTTAAACGATTACCTTTTACATGTGTTTTTCATTTAATTCTGACTCAGTAAATGCATACATACAAAGGAAATAGATCTAAAATGTGTGTTGTATTTGACTTTATTTCTTTGTTCAATTTGTTTTTATTAAGGCATTTTAAATCTTCCATAGACAATATTCTGGGTACCTATGAAATAGCTCTACCTCCTTAATTCTAATGCTGCCCACGTTTCCCTTTTTGTAAGCCTTTACACAAGTATACTGGCTGTCAAATAAGCTCCTATATCAACTTACCAATACCAACAAGGAAATTAGTTGGTTCTCTCAATGTAGTGCACTTGTATAATACTTTTGATAGGACTTGGGACTTGCCAGCGCTACACAGCATTATATGGGTAGCATTGACAGTACACCCAGATCAAATTCTCTCTTCTAGTAATGGTTGTTGGTAAATTGAGCAAATAGTGTGCTTGGCAGAGATCTGTGTATTTCTTTCAAGGAATTAGAAATCAAGTCAAGTCTGGGAGCTCTTGTCATTTTCTTGCTCGCTGAAGGCAACAGAATTGGCAATTTCCACAGAAAATCCTTTTTATGAGGTAGAAATTCATGTTCCTCTTGGGATTACAGAAATGGGGCTCACAGTCTGGGGGCTAGAGTGCTGATGATGATATTTGCAATTTCCATAGAGAGTAAGCCCAAAGAGCCTAAAAACTCACCCAAGTCAAACTTGTTAATATTTTTCATGTTTTCACTCCAGGATTTGCAAAGCTCAACTATTTGTAACGTGGGATTTCTTATGGCTTTGAGGATCAATCCCAAAAGTTACAACTCCTTAGTGCTGAAATCTGGTGAAAATGTTCTGGGTGTAAAGAGTTTTATTGAATTAAATTTGCTCACGATGCATTTGCATGTAGAGCTGCAATAATTTGTCCATTAATCGTTTAATCAGTTTTCGTGAAAATAGCCAAATTCTTATGTCCCATCTTGTCAAATGTGAATATTTGCTGGTTTCTTTAGTCTTCTACGCTTATAAAGTGTTTTTGTTATTGTTGTTGGTTGCGTTGGGGTGGACTGTTGGGTGTGCAGTCTTTCACTGTTTTCTAGACCAAATGATTGATGGATTTGTGGAGAATGTATGAATTTAAATAGCCTTTTTTGTCAGCCCCTTTTAAACCATCTTCATTTAGATGTCATGTTTTTCTTCTAAATATATTCCATGATGCTGTATCAAAGTATGGTTATATTTGTCCAACTGAATTCATCATTCCCCAGGACAGGACACATTTTACATTTGAGTAAATATTTCAGTTCCTGAAAATGAAACATTCAGTTAGGTAAACCCCGTTTGAATAAATCTTAACATTTGCAGAGCATACGGTAATTACATGTGACTCATGGTGTTTCCAGATTTAATAAAGTCACAATTTGGTGACCGTTAAAATTACCGAAGGAAATTACATGGTGTTTGTCTTTGCCCTTGGCAGAATGTCTCATATCCCTTGCCCATTTATCATATTAAATCAAAGAAATATCAAAGAAATTAGACCTAAGCTGCATGAAGTTTCCCTTAATGAGACTCGTATCTTCATTTGACCCCAGGACATCACCCACCTCCTCCCAGGAGTCCAGTCAGTGGTGAACTGAGGAGAGACAGTCTTCAGGTGGAAGAATGAGTTTCTTACCTGAGAGTACATCTCATCTTGAAATGTGTTTCTGAACTGAGATTGACTTTAGATAGAGACCTGAAAAGTCGTTATCTAGATACTTGTGTAAGATTGAAGTCTATTCACAGAGCTCAAACCTAATCACAGCAGGTGAGATTAAGGTTTTAGGGTATGTACTGAATACAAAATGGCCAAAAGAATTGACTTCCTTGAGAATAGTGAAGTGAAATATTTTTTTTATTTTTTTTATTTTATGAAATCACGATCAATGATGTGCTTTAAAGCACTGCTTTAGCTTTGGAGGACTGTTGTTTATGTTGCATTGGGAGCTTCTTTACTGCTGCAGTTTCACCACAACCTCAAAATTGCTGAATTTGATCTTGACTGCTAGTTTTTGTCCAGGTCCTTGTGTGTTGGGGTAACAACATTGCTGTCAACGATAAAAACATGATGAACAAATTTATTTTAAAAAGACTAGTTCAATAATAAGTTTGACTCCTGATTGGTTAGAGACAGTTTTGGAGGAAAGAACCTGACCATACTTCAATTTGAAGATCATCCCCTGTTTCTTGCTTTACAACATTATTTGTAGGCTTTTGGTTTTACCTTACCTGGAAACACTGTATTGGGTCATTCTCGAGTCCATGCTAAGCTTGTTGTTAGGTTAAAGCTTATTCACAGACATATTATCAATGTACCAGTAGTGTGTTCATTGTCATCTGTGGCTGTTGTTTTTAAATTCCTTCCAAAATCCAACCAATACACATATTTGAAATTAAACCAATATCTTATCTCTGCAAAGCCAGATACGTCCTTGTCATGTTTACGTTTCTAGATAAGGTGTAACTGGGTGCACTTTGAAAGGTCGCCTCAAATGGAATCAAGGATCAAATATTTAACGTTTTGAGTGCAGAGATGAGGTAGAATCCCAGAGCGTGCGCTGCATCTCGGGCTGTAGCAAGCGTCTCCATCATCGCTCTTATCAAAGGAAAACAATTGTTTGCGTAGAAGGACTAAGTGTTGATCCCAGAATGTGTATCGAGTGCAGCAAAACACATAACTGTGATGACCAGACTCTTTATCCTTTCCTGACTCACCTTCCTCTCCAGTGGGCTCAGTTACCATTAACGGTACTTGACTCTATGTAAATGCCTTCCTCTCATGGTCCCTCTTTTTGTCGTCATACCCTGATCCATGAGTGAGAGTCTCGCTGTTTTTGTCTGAACACGGTTCTAGTGGCCAGGCTGGATAAAAAAAGTAACTGCTCCTTAACAGTATGGCTCATTAGCTAAGTGCTGTCAGTCTGCAGGTTCCTTGTTACCCACTGACCTCACACCTCTGTCAGCTGTCGAGTCTCCATCTGTTGAAGTTGGAAAAGTAGGGCCCTGGTTCTCCATTGTCTTTGTCTTCTTTACATGTGTGCTTTAACAAAGGAAGAATCAGGCCATGGTATTGTACTGAATCCAAACTATCTGACTTAGTTTGTGGTGATTGCTGCATAGAATCCCTCCTATCTGTGCTTCTGTCACTTCATAACTGTTAAGCTGTAAGCTGTTTTCTAGATGATGGCAGAGCTAGTGAAGTAAAATTTACCTTATTGACCTGTGAACTCACAGTATTCATTCTAATTAAGATCAAAAATGTAGGAATCCTTTGGCGAGGGAGGATAGATGCTCAGTATCTCACAGCTCAATCGTGTGTCCTACTCGGCTTATGAAATACACTGCCATAAAACATTCATGAGCTTGCACCTCTGGCCTTGGTAACACTGCCACCTTCCCATGGTAGGGTTCAAGAACAAGCTACACTTCATCACCTGCATCGTCTCTCTGCTGGTGCTGGTGCTGCACCCACTCGCACAGGGAAACACGCCGACTGTTGTGTAAGGCCTTATGCTGCTTGGAAGCACACACGACGTGGACTCGATGACTAATGTTTGTTTACCTCAGTTGCTTTGAAAGTTTCCAGTTTTCTTCAAAGCCTCCAACACATTATGCAACATCAGATGATGCATGGCACATCTATACTGTAAAGGTCTGGTTCAGAGAGGGAGTGGATGAATATGTGGCGTAGCAGCTCATTGTATTTGTTCTGCTTGCCTGCTCTATTTGTGGCTTCGGGCTCGGAGTTGGTGTACTCGAGGAAAGGAGCGTACATCCTCTGGGTCAGGTCAACAGGTGTTTTTCTTCAGCTCTTCTTATGAACATTCTTAGTGTTTATTCTGCGTTTCAATACCTACGCTGCCGTTAGTCTGCTGTCTGCCCTCTCGACAGTCAATCCCTCTGAAAAAGCTAGCAGCAATACAGATCCACATCATTGATTCCACAGAGCTTTTGTTTTTAATAAGCTCTTTGCTCATTTTCCGCACTTTTTTTGAGGACATATAAGCTACAGTAATATAGCTATTGTGTGGGGTTTTTTTTTTTCAATTTTGCCGAACAGGATAAAACTGTTTTTGGACATATCTGTGGAAAAGGCATCTGAGCTTAAAACTTAACGTGGGCATTTCCCATGTCAGGGGTTAGTTGACTGAAATCCAAGAGGTTACATTACTGGGACACACGCCTTCAACCTCTGTGTTGTCAGACCAGAACGCTTTAAAAATTAGATCAACTTCCATCCTGAAAGTAGGCAAACACAATGATGTATTTTAATTCCAATTTCAGTTTGGTCAATAAATAATTACATATATGATAAAATAATAAAAACTATAGAAAATATTACATAAGATTGTTTAGCTGTTACAAAAATCCAGCCAAAGACCATCACTGTTTTGTTAAACCTTGTGTTCAGCTTTGAGCTCTTAGCAACAGCAACAAAAAATGTTGTCCTTTTTTAATGGCGTTCTCTAATAAGGAGCTAGACATTGTTTATTTGTCCTTAATAGTGTCTGAAAGGTGCACTTCCAGAGTCCTGCATGATGTAAAGAGTGTATGTAAATACACCCAGCATTAAAGTGAGTGTTACACAATCAGCATCAACCTCTATTTGTTGCAAAGTACATGAAATGCAGGAGTTATCCCTGAGAATTTCCAGCTCCAACCAATCTGACCAATCAGTTGATACTGACAGGGGGATTTCTTAAAGTCACTGTATTTGCTTGGAATCAGATTTTGTATACAGAACACACCCACTCCACTCCTCTGCCCAAGCACACACACAATGCATGAGCGATGGTGAAATATGGATCATCAAAAATGTTGATGTGGTAAAACTAAGCCAGCGACAATGTCATCATCAGAAAAGTAAGAAGTATCTATTTTGACAATAGATCGACTTTAACTGAATAACTTACACTCACTAAATATGTGCTTGAACCACAGTTATCCATCTACCTACTGCAACTAGGAAAGCAAGTTCATTTTTTTCACCTTTAAAACCAAAGCCAAGCGGTCTTTTGTGTCTGACATCCAGCCAACCCCAGCTCTCTCTGTCCATGCAGACGGCTCAGATAGAGCGGCACGCTGCTGGAGCCCAGTGAAGGGCTGCCTCCCGGTTGTTGCCTCTTCACACTGACTCCCTCTCTGTCTGCTGTCTGTATGAATGTGTCTGAGTGCGTGGGCTGTGCTCGGCGCTGCTGCGCGTTTGTGGTTGTCAGTTTATCTTTTCTCTCCTGGAGACAGGCCGCGATGTGTCTAACTGGCAGGGGTGTAGCTGCAGCTTAGACTTACACTGGCCAAGGTCCCATCTCTGCAACACCATAACTTCATTTTCTATGGTTTGTTTGTTTGGCTTTGCACATATTGTTTTATCCATTTTACGGTTTTATTCTACCAGCCATCACACACTCGACTGTCCCGATGGAGGATCACAGTTTTATTCGTTTGTAGTAGCGTAGTATCTACACAGGATGCATCTCACATACATTAAATGTGTGAAGCTGCGACCTGAAGCTTTTTATGCTTTGTCTGATTTTTCATGCAGTCATTGTCTGATTTATCTATCTGATTTTCAATTAGCTAAAATGTTTAGTCAACTAATTTATTAGTCATTTGCAAATTTCCCCGTTGTGGGACTAATAAAGGAATATCTTATCTTAGTCTGTTGTCAGGAATTAGTCAGCAGTCAGTTTTGATAATAGATGAATCATTCAGTAATTTTTTAGGGCATATGTGAATAAATTCTTAGTCTATTCCTGTTGTAAGTGAAGTGTTGGTCAGATAAAAGAAGACACTTTAAGATGTCACCTTGTGCTCTGGAAACTTGTATTGGGCATTTCTTTGCTAATTGCAGACGTTCAACAGACCAGACTATTAACCGAGTAATCAAGGAAATATGCTCTAAATTTATCATGAACATAAGCAGGAGAAGGGTCTAATACTGATGTTGCCCTGTAGTATAGCTCTTTGTGTTTTGTTCTTTTCTTTTCTGATGTTTTTTGAAACCTGTATGTTTGTTTTGAACCTTTGCAGCAGTGTTATAGAAATGAACAATCCTGAAGAGGAACTGCAAATGACATAATTAGAAATATACATGAAAACGCCTTTGCCTCAACTCAGATTATGAATTTTAGTGCATTTCTTTATTCTTCAATTCATTGTCAACTTGCAATAACTTGTTAATTTCACGGTAGGGAATTTTAGGTAATGCTAGCCGCTCATCATAACACCTGTCCACTTCACCACATGTTCTTTTTATACCTCAATTCAATTTCATGCTGTGCCCTGATATTTTCTCATAATCTTTGCCTGTTCTAGCCTTATGCCGCCCCCTTATTGGTCTCATCTTTTCCCTGTCTCCACAAATTAATGTGTAAAATTTAATCTCGATAACGCTTTTTATGAAACGACCAGTATCCATCAAAAGATAAGACGTTCGAAGACATTTAACTCCTCCAGACTGCGTAACCTTGTTTGACTCCAGGCCAGCCAGTGGTTTAGCAGCCCTGTCCGCACGCTCTGATGTGGGCTTTTCGTTTAATAGGGCACTGCTGCACTGGCTTCAGAGGCCCATTCGCATTAGGGCTTGAAAGGAGCCTCCAGCAACAGCCCTGTGGTCTGACCGGAATATCAATCCATCCTCTCCACCTTTGATTCAGCCCCCACACCTAAATCTCCTCAGAGCAATGAGGATGAGCACACAGCAGGAAAACACAAAGGCTTTAGGAATGGAAAGTGCATAGTATCAGTCGAGATGTGCTGAGGAAAAGCTGGTGATGATGCCCAGAAAATGAGCGTTTCTTGTTAATGAAAGCATGCTGCATTGTCCTGCCTGCATATGCATATCAATAGACCGTTAGGTATGGAGATATTTTACATACAAGACACCAATTGTTGACCCTGCTTTATAAAACTTCCACGTCCACATTTCCTCACTGCACACGCTGCTTATTACTTCTCAGCCCTTACTCTGTATTTACTGCACGCCAGTTACTCAGATCTTTAATCATGACCATCATTACCTGAAAAATCCAAACGGTTTATCTGCAGTTATCTTACAGAAATTGTTTTCTCACTCACAGTGGGAGATTTTTGCACATTGATGTATTTTCATTCTCTCACACCTGTTGCTGTGGCGACATTCATTTATTTGGTTTTGTTAGTCGTACATGGTTAAATAACATGATTATTAAGCTTGAAGCGTACTTTTACTGCTTCTGTCACCTTGGTGTTAGCCCTGAGGATGGCACCTTGAGTAGAAAAACTTATTCTGTATTCCATTCATTTCTCTTTGTTTTATTTTCCCGTTGAACAGTTGATGTCCAGCTCATACAATCTGTTACTCTAAACCACATCAGGAAATGGTCATTCAAGGTTAAAGGTATAATTTCCCCACCTGGGATGCTTTGTTACAAAATCGTAAAAACACAGTCTGAAATTTTCTGTTAATCGCTGGAAAGAGAAATCTAGTGAAAAAGCTTTAAGTGGTGAGCACAAGATAAATTGACTTTAGAAAACATGGTTCACAAAAATACCTCTGAGCAGCTGCCCGTAGGCCTTAATATATTTCCAATGCTTATACATTTGTCAGTGTTTCACTCTAAATTGGTTTTTGCAGTTGAGTCGGCCTGGTCTTTGCCACTGGTGTATAGATGTTTATATATTTCACTCTACATAAAGAATTACCGAGATTCAATTCTAGCTTTACAAAATAATTGGAGCGGGCAGAGATGAGCGCAGACTCTGAATGTGTTTGATTGATTTGCTTCTTTTTCTCAGCCTGCAGGTTGTGTTTGCTCCTTTGTTTCTCTGGGATTCAGTTACTGTCAGGCATTTTTCTGCTAATGCATCAAACCATCACACCTGCAGGGGCCTTTTCCTGCTTCATTGTCGGTGATCTAGGCCTGAAACGATCAGTTGATTAGTGCAATTTTTTCATGATCAAATAGTTTATAATCGAGTCTCCTCCGATATGAAACTTGGTGGCTTTAATCTGTTTCGTTAATCACTATAAACTCTGTTACTCAGACAAAGCAAGACATTTGAAGAGGTCTCAGAAACTCTGATGCCAATTTTTCAAAAATGTTTTGACACGTTCTGGACCAAGCAATTAAGAAGAAAATAATCATCAGATTAATCCACAAAGAAAATAATCATCAGTTGCAGCTTAAGATCTGACTCATTTTACAAAACTGTGTGGATACTGTTACTAATTTTTCTTAATCACTCGGGCTACAGGAGGTTGATGCTTACAGTGTTGGGAAAGTTCACTTTCTATATGAACTAGTTCAAAGTTCAGTTCAAACCTTTTAAAATGAACTAGTTCAGTTCATCGTTCATAATTCAAAATTGTGAACTAAAGTTCATGCTTCCCCAAAATGAACTATTTCGTTCTTTTTTAGTTCTTTTTTTTTTTTTTTTAACGTTGCCACGAGCTACGAGCTAATTCCCGACTGTATGGCAATTAGTTTCTCAGTAAACGCATCCTCCTTCCTTGCACCCATGTGAATTGTGACGAGACTGACGACTGCTGATGACGAAGTTGGCAGAGCGACAGGCAGGACTTGCGGTTGCCAGATCGGGTGGTTATCCGCGACATTTTAATGGTCGTTTACCATGTGTTTTTACTGTTTTAGCTTGGTTTTTCGCCGAGGGCTCTTGAAATCTGGCACGAACGTAATCTGAACGAAATCAGAGTGCCGTTCAAGAAACAGCAGAATGAGTGCGTTCACAATTTAACGTTCATCAAGCAAAAATGAACGGGACGTTCACGTTCACCCAAAATATGAGTTAGTTCATGAACAAACGTTCTTTGAACGCGTTCGGGTACAACACTGGATGCTTAAGGTTTGTTTTGAATGAAAGGTGGTTTTTTTCATAAGCCACACATGGCATTATCCAACTACTGTCCTTGGGTTGTGTGTTCAGTTTTTATTATGTTTCTTTTATGACGTTTAATCTGCATATCTTCATTTAACTGCCTCTGCTCTATTATTCATTGAGGCAAGATTAAGAGGCAACTAGAATGGATGGCAAGTGATTCTTCTGTCTGATTGGCTGATAAAAATAAGCCATTGCTATGTAGAAGACAGACTACATAAGAGTGGAGGTGAGTGGCATACCTCACATCATTTTGATGCACCAAAAGATATCATTCATCATTGTGTCCTTTTGTGAAATGAGCCTAAACCTGAAACACTGAAGAGGGAAATTGTCGCCTTCAGTCACCTTGACATTCGCTCTCTCGAGGGTAAAGACATTGCTTAACAGGTTAGCGGTTGATTTCTTTCCCTGAGGGCTTCTGTTGTCCCATCTTTGCCCTGGAGTCTGCAATGAAAGCCTGATCTCTTAATGGGGCTGTGCTGTTCACCTCCACCTACACCACCCCGCTGTACCAGGCACAACTTGGTGTTGCCTTCCTAAAAAAAGGTTTACCATGAAAGCAGGGTCGCTGCCCCGTCTCTTGCGTTATCGCTCCAAGGAACTTCCTTACTGTAGGAGGATGTGTGAGTGGAAGTCTTCTCCCTGCTCATCTCTCCATCCAAGGTTCACTGTGCTTGACGGAGGTGGTGGGTGGGTGTGCTAAGATGGCAAGAGAACTGAAATGGAACTCCCAGATCTTACCGCCTACATGCCGTTCCCTCATAAAGGCACCAGTTCTTTTTAGTCTGGCTATCTGCCTTCTCCATGTCAGCATGATTGTCAAGCTTTGTGTGATCTGCTGTGACTCATTCATCATTCTGGAGAGCACTGATGTTGCTCCGCTTTCTTTGCAGATACAGCAGAGACCGAACAGATTTCTGTTGCTTTAGATAAATGTATGTAGTGCTCCTCCAAGGGCTGATGACTTCACTTATTTGCCTCAAAGACATCTTTTCAGAAATAGCCATGTTTTGCATTTAAGTGTTGGAAATGTGAAGTCTATCAGTGATGCCAGGGCTGTGCAGCTGCAGAGCTGTGGTTCGTCTTGGTCTTACCAAAACTATTATAGCTTCTATTTGCTAAGAGCAGAAGTAACACCAGAACATTCGGGTTCTGTTCTGCAATGGATCAGTTTTTGTTTTTTTTTCCCTTGGGTTCCCACTCTGTTTGTATTGTGCAAACACATGAATGTGATCTATGTCATACAAATTCCTGCTGCCAGTTTCTGGCTCTTTCATTGGTTGGCTCTTGTTAACACGTAACACGTGACGATGTGCAGCAATGTGCCAGTGATGGCAGGGAAGAAGACTGCAAGCTTTTAACCCTGGATATAAACAACGCACAATTTTTTTAAAATCAGCTTTGCGAATGTGTTATGAGCAAGAAAATGCTTTCAGCGTGTTTGTAGCTCAAGGACAAGCACAATGAGTCTGAGTGAGCAAATCTGAATGTGAACATAGAGTTTGTTTATTTGTTTACAAGAAAACACAAAGTACCTTTCACTTTGTTACAACCATGAAGATTTCAACCTCTGATAACAAGTGCTGTAGTGGATGTCAACATGTCTTAGAAATGCTCAAAGACAGATTGTTGTGAGTTACAAAATCTTGTGGGACAGAAGACATTTCGGACATGATGTCGAGACTGTGGCTCTCTTTAGATTTTACCTTCACATTTGTGCGCTCACATGTCAAATCTTCATTTGTTTCAAAATATGGATAAATGTCCTCTTTTGCAGCAAACATTGTCTGATGTATTATACAGCAGTATCTGCCCACTTCAAAGAGATTTTTTTTTTTTTTTTTTTTGGTGGAAAGGCTAAATGTGTCACCATAGATGAATATCCACTGAGGAGCTGAGGCGGAGCAGTTCAGGCCAATGCTGGACAAAATGCACGGGTCAAAGGCTTCTTTCACCGGAGAGACTCTCTCCTGTATAAGTCTGCAGTGCTGCTGTGCATGAAATGGTTTCTCCACCTTGCATTGAGTACAAATCTAGTTATGTTATATTGCACGCTTTCTCGTATTTGTGATTGAGGTTATAATTTGGTTCGTCTCCAGGCAGCACCAGGACAGATGACGACAATCTGTCATCTCCTACATTGTGAATGTGTCTTGGCTCTGATGATTGTTGACAGTCTTCATATCCACCGAACACTTTGCTATCTCCCAGTCAACAGGCACTCACAATGTCTATGCCTGCTGATTGAAATATCAGAGATGGACAGTCAGCGGAGACACGCAGGCATTGTTAATTAAAATTTAATCATTCAGTTCATTTTATTGTCTCGTTCAAGAGGCGACTTACAATATGTAGTAGAAGGCCACTCCGAGCACACCACTGCTCTCACTGTTCTACTTTTCAGTACCTTCCTGTACGGCTGAAACACATTCTGCTTTAGTCCATCTTGATGGCTTGAATATGATACCTGATATCCACTGCAGTGCACTAATGCGTTCGCTTTCTGTTGTATTGATCAAGGCCATTTCCTGACTGCCTAAATGTATTTATCTCCTGCGTGAACATACAGAATAGCAAAGATCACAAAGATCCTTTTCATACAAAAAAATACACCCTTCTGACGTAACAGCATGAGGCGATGAAGCTCCTGTGACTGCCTGTGATTCACCATCATTTTCTCCAGAGTATATCAAAGATAGCCTTTATTGTTTTGTTTTGTTTTTTTCCTATTTATATTTAAGATGTTTCTAAAAAACTTTCCTCAACCAACATTAAAAACATTGACACAAAGTTGTGTTTCATAAAACCAAAACAATGATCTGAAAGACTCTAAAATGTTCAGCTGAGGTGGCAATTCTCTTTCCTAATTTAATCCGTAACAACATAGTTATTGCAGCTTTAAAGATGGGTAGAATTCATATTTTTGCAACAGATTTTTTGCATTTGAGCCGGAGCACTTATTTGCCAATTGATGACCGACAGTGATTCTGCAGCCTCTGTTACTGTGTGCCCTTTACAAAGCTTACAGATAATTCTCTGTGTACTTATGTGCAATCATATATTAGATTTGGCATTTGGTATTACATTACAGCAGAACATTTTCCGAGGCATATGATACGTTTTCAGATTGATTTCTGACCTTCCAAGCAGCAGCAGGATTTTCTTCATCCTGGTGCAGTATGGGAATAAACTCTGTTCTGATAGATGATCCATCACGAAGAACACAACGTCACACTGAACTTGCAAAGTTTAATTTTTCTGAAGGTGACATGTTTGAATAACCATGCAGCTGCAGTCTCATCTCATATCTCTTGCTCACTCTTAAAACATTGATTTGAAGGTCTCGCCTTTCCATTCCTCGCATTTTCAAATTTCCCTGTAGATAAATCACTTGGCTAACCTTGGTTGTCATCTTCAGACTGTCTCCTCCTTGTCTTCATATTCATACTTGACAGCACACAGTTCTTGACATTGCACACTTTTGCTGCTTTATGTTTAGAATGAAATCCCCAAAGTTATGTGAGCTTGCCTGTTTCTCATATTGAACATTTTTTTTCTCTCATATATATATTTTATTTAAGGTCTGTAAATATTGTATACTTCGATTTTCCATCGTGCCACAGCACATGGGAAACCTGCAGAAACAAACACCAACCAGTAAGACAAAAAATGAAGTTACAGAGAGAAGGTAACAAGAAGTGGGCCGTGTCTCTGATGTTCAAACTTTGAAATGAATGACATAGGATTAAAATTATCTTTTGGATTTAAAAGTGAACTTCAAAAGGACATTTCTATTCTATTTCATCTGGTTCTGAGGTGACAAAAAGTGGGCAGGTTCTGTTCAACAAGATTTCTTACTTGAGGATAATTGCGGGAGGAAATTGTTTTTGGTGAATTGTATTTTTCATGTAGTTGCTAGAAACTGGCAAAAATTCTAATAACATGCATGTCGCCTACTGCCTCAATACCCTTCAATTTGTAAGAACCCATCATAGATGAAGGAAGAGAGCGGTTATTTGAAAGAAGAGTGAAAAAAGAAAGAGCTTTTACACTATTATAAATAAAGAATATTCTGCCTTATTTTAGTGCCTCTTCTCTCCTTCCTGTTGCTTCATACAACATTTGCTTTTATTGTACTGGGCATCAAACCCTTTAACGACCACCTTAACCCTCACTTTCCTTAAGTTTGAAGTAAAGAACATTTGTTTGCTATGATTGGATGATACACATTTCATGCTCATTAACTATTCATGAATTCACTTGGCAATGCTAGGAAAACAAATTTAGCCTCCTGGGCGCCCCTTGTCTTATATGGTGCTGTAAGTTTTCTCTGCAACAGCTGTGGTGCTTGGTGGGTGTTGTTAATGGAAGATGAAATCCACCCTCCTCAGTCATCAGCGACTTAATGATTTTCTACTATTCTTGTCCTCAACCAGGGCGATCAACTTATAGATATTGATCCTTGAGTCAAGCATTATCAATCACAGAGAATAGTACTTATAGTTTCAGGGATAGATGAATGAAACAAAGTATCTGACTTGGTGCTTGTAACTCTGCAGGACTTTTCGAGTATAAGACTTCCAGTTATGTTGAGACGCAGAAGCTGTAGTTAACTCTATAAATCAGTGTCATTCCACATGTTCCCAGCTAACGCTTTCAGCCACCCATCTTGTCATATATCAGTTTTGCTTGACTGAATCTGTGTCCTCCTTTTTTCCCCTATCTTTCAGCTGCTGGGGGGCAGCTTCACGTCCCAGGTCAGCCACGAAGTCGACGGGCTTATCTTCCAGCCATGCGGGGTAAGCCTCCATCTATGTATGACAATCTGTCATTTTTCAAAGCCGTCACCCTGTTGCCACGAGTTGATTGTCAGACACAGCTTTTTCATCCGCCGTGCTCCTACATATTATTCCGACAGCTTGTCACCACCACCCGCCGTTTGTCACTCTCTATATCAGTCTTGCCCTCTGTTATTGTAAAGGAAACCACGCTCCTACACGAATTCACATAAACGCAGGCCACTCTGTAAGAGGCTGCACAGTAAATTGGACACATGGTAGTTGGTGTTATGAAGGAAACGGCCTTGCTGAGAGTACTTGGAGTAAGAACAGCAGAAAATCACTTTTATTTGTGACAGTAATTCCTCTTTTTTTCTCCTGTGGTGAACTCAATGACCCCTATTGTGCTGTGGAATATATGAAATATCCTTTCACACATAGCATTAGTGCAGGAAGGGGACAGGAAGGTATTTTGCCATAGAAAAAGCTACATCTATAGTACCTTCTGACTCTAATTCTGTTTGACAAAAATATCACAGTGTCCTAAATAAGGTTTTTGCATATTATTCTCAGCTTTAGCACATCCTGTTTATATTAAGCACCTGTGTCTTAATCTGTATCTAAATACTGTCGCTGACTCTATTTTATGAAGCATTTGCCTTTTTTAATTGTTTACTTTCTTTCTGTCTTTACAATCTCAGATAAATACGTTGACTCCTGTCTATCATAGATTGATGTATGACATGTAGCAACCAAGGTCATTAGAGGAAGTCAAGTTTTTTTAGTTAAACCATCAAGCCATTCTAAAATAACAATGATACATTTAAAGCACTAAGGTGAACATTACTGCTCTCTAAATAAATGTAATTGTGAATATAGCTCATAGTTTTAAGTTTCCTCACCATTGTCAAAGGTGATTGTCAAGATTGCTAAAAACTCTTTTAATTCCATGGGAGGAAATGAGCAAGGAACATTTTAATTAAGCTCTTCCTTTAATGAGTTTCATATGGAGGTTATGTTTCTCTCGGCATAATTCATTTAATTCATATTGAATTTGGAGATTTACATCAGAATTCTATCCAGATATATGGGAATAAAAAATACTGGTAACTTGACCTGCAAGATCAACACATAAAACTAAGGAGATATGGCCATTCCAGCTCGCCTTGGATCAATATTGTGAGATAAAAATTTATGGGGCTCAAAAAGCGATTACAGAGAGCATCAACCAAGCATAAGCTGCATGATATGTCTCTACTGGTGACAGGTGTGCTATAATGAAAATGCTTGCCAGTGGTCCACTCAACGCCACTGGTTTCCAGGAAACCGCTTGTGTGTTGTTGAGTGCTGTAATTATGTTTACTCCATATTCAGTGGATTGCAGGGCTCAACACTAACTTTCAAAAGTGGTTGCCAGGTTGGCTACCAGCTTTTGTTTGCCGAAAGTGAAAATATTAAAGCCATTTTTTGTCACCTCATATTTTGAGTAATTAAGATATGTAGTTATCCATCAGCTTAAAAAAACAGAACTTACAGAATTTGAATCTCTCCGCTTTATGTTTTACAAAATACCTGTAGTGCAGCTGTTGTCATGTTCTTCACACATCTCTCAAAAATGAATCCAACTAACCCTAATGGGCGCCAGCTCTTGCAGCCTCTATCTCATTATGTCGTTGAGCCGTCTGCTCTTGTTGCTTGGAGCTCCACTTCTTGTCTGGCTCCGTGGTTCTGTAGGATGTGCTGCTTTGAACTAGTGAACTCGATGTGCCACTTATTGAGGTGTATGTTGTACGTGCTTTGCGGTGTAATTTTTTTTTGTTCCACCCAGAGATGCAGAGATACTTCGCCTCCCAAGACTTCACAAATGTCCTTTTTTGTTTGCGATGTCGAACTTTTCAAGCCCACAGTCAAACAACTTAAATTGCTTTGCTTAAATTTGCTGTTGTCTCTGGATCAGATGCCATGTGCGCACATGTGTAAAGGCCCCAACGCACATGCAGCATCATCTGGTTCCAAATCCAACTGTCACAACAATATTTAATTATCATTAATGCAACAAATGTTTAAATCTATTTTTTACATGTCAAAGTAGGTGCAAAGCCCTGATTGGATGCAAAGTTACCAGGTGTCACCTTAGCATGCAAGGTAATTCTTTTTGTTGTTTTAAAGCAAAAGAGCTGTTGGATTTTTTTGTTATTCTGGTTAAACCACAATGCCACAGCTTGTGTGTTTCTCCCTCTTGTCGTTAAACGTTTTCAGTTTTTGCTCTTCCCTTTGATTTGTGAGGTAATTATCATACAGTGCATAACTGTGCTATAGCCACTGGGTAGAAACAGTTCTCAGGAGAGCTGGCAATGAAATTTGGAGGAGGCAGGTTTACACAGCTGCACTCTCTCTCTCTCTCCACCTCGACATAAGCAGAGGTGTTTCTCCGAGGCTGCTTAATTGACGCGTCACTGTCTTGATGAATATTGCAGCATAAATGTCTTATTTTTGCCAATGCAATTCCAGCCAGACTGTTTTTGTTTCTAGTGCAATATAATCTTTCCCCATTTCTGTTTTTCATATATTGGCTTTTTGCTTGTTAATGAAAAAGGGCTTATGTACTGTATTTCTCTCGGAGGGGATGCTAATTAGATTTAGTTTTCTTCTTTCCATTTCATTGCTAATGTATAAGACTGTAGGGGAAATAAATTGCGTAAAAAAAGGGTATGATCATTAGGATTTTTTTTAGCTGCTAATTATGCAAGAGATGCTTCAGAGCGTATTTTTAGGAGATTGTATTAAATTTCCAAATTTTACACAATCCTGAGCATTAAAATGGTTTTAGATTTAGAGCTCTGCTTTTGGTGTCGTCAGCCATTGATTTAGGGTCATCTCATCCTCTGGAGCCTCAGTGAATTTGACGGAACATGAGCAGCAGAGAAAGGTGTCGAAGGCACCGTGACCCGCTGGATGTATGGATGTATGTGGCTTTTATCGAACCGGGCTGAGGAAATTGCAAGAACGTCATCCGCATCCCTGTCATGGATTAGGAGCACGCTGTTAACCAGAGTTCGTCATTTGTCTTGCCGGGTGCTTTTTGCAGTTTTGAGGTGACTGCTGTTCAACAAGCAGGAATAGAATCGACCTGGATGTGCAAATGTTCCATCAATAAGAAATGCATGGACAGGTTGTTTTTCTTCTGGCAGGTCCCTTTTTTCATCCCTTTTATAATTCTCACCTTTGAATTAGATTGAAGCCCTTTCACAGCACTGCAAGGCTGCGATGCTCTACAGTTCATTTTAGAGATTACCCTCATAGTCATTTTCCATGTGTGTCCCATTAAAGGTGTTCAAGCTCAGACTGACTTGTCAATCTGTGATCAAATGACCGTTCGCTAAGAGATTTTTCGGCATTTTCATCAACGTGACAGAAGGAAACTCTCAAAGATCATCAGCTGGTTCCTGTCTGCACAGGCGCTCAAACAAATGGGCCAGGTCGGGGAAAGCTGGCGAGTTCAATGCGAATAAATGATGATGTAAATAGTCGGCCATCTGATGTGAAAGTACAGAACGAAATATTATGCAACACTGTCTGGCTTTACTTCTCCATTACAGCATCTTTATTAAACAATGAAACAGCTTGCTTATGTGGGTTTTGGTTCTATAGACAGAGAGAGCATTACTGACAAATTGTAAAACAAGAAAACAGAACTTTTCTATGAACCAACAGTAATTACATCATTTAGATTTGTTCCCATGTATCTAACCTTACTCGGCTAATGAGAACAACAGTGTCATTACGAACAGCAGCAGAGACAAATTCAAATTGTAATGACAGCCGTTAACAGCCACAGGCCTGGTGGTGGCAGGTTAACAGACACAACACTGTTACAGACATAATGCAAACAGGAATGATTTGCGCCTGGTGTTTGTAAAATAGTGCGTAAATGTCGTCTCGTTTCATCTCAGCATCACCCTTTGTTGAGGCTCGTTAGAAAGAGACAAAAGTCATCCTTGACGAGCCTTCTTCCAAGTGTTCGTGTATCTGTGCAAGAGGAGTATTTTCCAAGAGGTTATTAAATATTTACAGGGAAGAATAAAGGACATTGGCTGGAGGCGGAGGAGAGGACATGGAACATTGCTGCTACTTAGCACTTTTCCAATTGAACTTTCTCACTTTTATTTGAGAAACAGAATTACTGTAATAAAATATTTGAAAAGGAAAGAACACCATTTTTTCAGCACACAGCGAAAGCCTTTCGCCAGTAATGATTCCACCTTTGATGTTGCTCTGGTCATCTTGCATATAAAGAAAAATTTGGCATCGTTTACTGAATTTTAATGCACTTTTTTTTAAGATGCATTCCGTTTTTTTGACCTTTAGCTTGTGTCATTGAGTTATTGATCGACACCGTGGCTCTTGTTTGAAATCTCCCTCATACGCCAGCCTATGTAAATAAGCCATTATTTGTGAAGGATGCTAAGCAGTGGGAGCTGTCATGTTGGACTGTGGAGGAGTTCTTAAGTCTTCACACTAGGAGGTGGCATTGATGTTCTCCATGTGGAAGCACATTCTCCGTTGGGGCATTGTAGAGCTCCGCTGTGTTTCCCTCTTCAGTAAGGAATAGTGTTGAATAGTTTTAATTTACCCAAATCCATTAAATATTAAAGACTTTGTGCTGGATGTTTTGATGATGGTGTTTCTCATTTTCACAGGGACGTGCCAACCAGGAACTGACCACCTGCACATCATGCGCACATTGGCCCAGATACTGACGTTGTTATATGAATTTGTCATGTATATTTTATGCTTCACGTAGTGTCTCTCCTGTGAGGCAGTGCTGTGAACTTTTTAGGGAAAAAGCAGCTTGGAGGGCTTTTGTAATGTTATTTTCAACAGATTAGGGTTGGTTTGTGAGGCGGAGAAAAAAAGGAAAAAACGACACCTTTTGACAAAGAGAGCACTGTTTTTAGATCTGTGCTCTGAGTTAAGGTACTGGAATCAGTATTAAAAGAGAAAAAATAGCATCATTGCTGGAGGGTGAAATTCCATTTCATCCGTAACAGAATTCACAGGGTTTTGCCTCAGCCCAAAATGTCTGATCTTTGGTCGATATCAGCCTAAATATTTTATAGGATTTCATTATATAAGCACTTTTCTCTATTACTAAAGGCCCTTTCACTGCAGTTTACAGCAAATGCAACAGCTTGAGAATGAGTTTAAATTCCTTTATCAACCAACACTACTACCAACCATTAATGTGTAGGGGGCTATTAAGGTTTTTCCCAAAGTCATTGATTTTGTCGATCGCGACACCAACCAGTGCTTTGTTAATCTCTTCTTATGTGAATGGGATTAGGGTGGTCTCGAGGGTTAATCTCAGCAGGGTCTCGCTGCTGTGAGCACCCATTAATATCAGCACAAAGGTTGAAACCGCAGCAGCCCGCAGACACTGGGTGTGTTATCTCACCCAGCACATGGTGTCCTTGGAATATGTTTCCTTTGTTTAGGGGACGTCAGAAAGATTTTGAATTTATAACAGTGCCATAAGTAATTCTGCCGCAGATGGCAGAATTACTTATGGGAGAGCGCTCCAGATGGTGATCTCCGTACAAAGAATAAAAAGATTTTTTGTTCTTGCTACACTATTTGTTTTCACTAGAAATCATTTCAGCTGCACTTAGAAATCCACGTCTGTACAGGAGGTGTGATTCAGGGCCCAGCTAAATTGAAGCTTTTGAGTCATATTGTGCACGATGATTGGAGACAGATATGTGAGTTTAGGAGGTCACATCATTGGTTAGTGTGCGTTTATTTGTGGTTTGTGAATCACTGTAATCATTTTACGTGGGCTTTGCTTTTCTTCCATGTATCCACGTGTCATAACTGCTGGCCTTTTACCTCAAGATTTACTATTTAACTTCCCCTGACCCTTTATTCCACAAGCTTATTTATTCTAAGACAAAAGACGCCCTGCAAAAACACACACACACACATACACATACAGTGTCATGAAAGAAATGGGAGAGTGTGTCTGAGCTGTAACAGAGGGAGCTTTTCTCTGTGGAACGTTTTTATTGGACTTGTCCAGCCTTTTGTCTCTAATCTGCAGCACACCTAAACAATAATCTGCCTGGGAGCAAAAAGCTTTTATTGAAATGAGCCTTAAAAAAAAGGAAAACACTGTAATCAAATGCCTTATCTTGAAGCATACCCTCAAGCAGGCTGCTTTTTCTACAATGGAATTACAGTTTCCACATTTATTAAGCTTTTTGTTTTTATGGATGGCTGTGGTCACATTCAGTAAAGTTCTGATAATAATGTGTACAGACAATCTGCCTTTTGACTCGACACAGACCCGCTAGTATTTATGAGTAATGGTCTGGAGAATACTGCCTGGGCTTGTTGTATGTCTCAATTCATTGGTCTTAAAACTGCTGTAAAAATGTCCAAAAAAGATGGGATGCTGTGTAAAACAAACAAAAAACACTAATGCTAATCCACACAGCACAAAGACAATATATTTAATGTTTGACCATCAGCTTCATTGATTTTTGTAAATATCTGCTTATTCTGAATTTGATTCGATTTGAATTTGATTGTTTCAATCAAGTCGGGACAGGAGCAACAAAAGACTGTGAAAGTTGTGGACTGATCCCAAAACACCTGTTTGGATCATTCCACAGGTAAACAGGTTCATTGGTAACAGGTGATAGGATCATGATTGGGTATGAAAGGTTCATCCTGGAAAGGCTCACAAGCAAAGATGGAGAGAGGTTCAACCACATGATTGTATAGAGAAGATTACTACATGGGCTCGGGAACACTTTGTAAAACTGTTGTCAGTAAATACAGTTTGTTTGTAAATGATTGCATTCTGCTTTTGTTCCCGACTTTTTTGGAATCAGTGCTGAGGAGTTGTTATTTCTGTAAGTCGACTGATACAGCTTCATCAGTGCCATCTGCAACCATTTGTGTTTAAAAATCACCATCTGACCATTTCTTTTCTCCTTGGATTATATGTTGTCCAGTCCAAAGAGCAGTGGTTTCACATATTAGGATTCTGGTATGCTTTCGACAGTGTTCTCCTCCCCATACTTTCAGGCGAAGTGAAAATGATAGGGTCCTATTTCTTCCTGTGGAAATATGGATTGTACTCAATCAAATACAACCTGGCTATTTCTGGACGTTAAAAGGGTAACAAATCTCTGAGCTACAGCCGCTCAATAGCGTGTCACATTGTCTGTTTGCTGCTCTCTCCCCAGATTCTAATAGTAGGTCTCCCTCCCCCAGCTTATTTATTTCCCTGTATTGACATCAGGGAAGGGCTCCAGCCTTACCAGTCACAACAAACTTACTCTTTAACAGATTCCAAACCTGGTTTCATCACAAAAGGTGTATAAAAGGTGTTTGCCTGATAACCAGTCAAGCAAAGAGAAATGCTTGCTTGTTTTGATGAGCCCTGTCTTCTCACTCCTGAGCTTCTCCAGGAGTTTCAATGTCTCATTCGTGCTTGGAGAAGCACCAGTCCAATTTGGGCTATTTTAAAAATGCAGTTTCTTGTGGGAGTTATAAAGTCTTAGGTGGCAGTTTTGTATACTTTTTTTTTTTATATCGTTGTCACCAAAAATGTTTAGTTGAAGTAGAAATAGAAAACTGCAAAGTCAGCCGAGCCGTGCTTGCACAGCTACACTGCTGGAGGTGCATGCTGGTGTGTTTTGAAAGCTGGCACAATTTATGAGAGTTCGTTATATTCTGAATTCAAGTGATAAGAAGATGGAGTTCAGGGAGCATTTTATAAGGAAGGAGCAACCAAATATAAGTTACTGGGTGAGTTAGACAAAAGTTGCATGTTAGAAATAGTAAATTGAGCAGAGGAGAGAGAAGAGCGACCAAGGAAAGGATCTGATCACACAGTTTACAAAAATATATATTTTTTCCACTTACTCGACAGTTTTCACTTGGAACAACTTTCTATAGAAGAAATAGTCCCAGTGAAAACTGTTGACAGTGTTGACAGCAACATTCCAGTCTCCCACTTATTATGGGGCTACTATAAAAGTTCAAGTAAAGTATCACAGTCTTATTGCAAAACAGCAAAAAATATGTGCATGGCAAGAAAATACTGAGGGTTGCAAACTGCAATGACAGTATTTTGTATGTGTGATTGTCTAAAACTTCAAATCATGGTTAAAGGTCCCATACTATTATTTCCATGTTCTTTCTTTTATTTTGGCTGTCTACTAGAAAATGTTTCAATGCTTTAATGTTAAAAAAAAAAGCCCACATTATTTCTACTCTGTGTCAATGCTCTGTTTTAGCTCCTGTCTCTTGAAGAAGCCCCTCCCGAAAAGCCCAGTCTGCTCTGATTGGTCTGATTCATTTGATACTTTCACAGTATTTATATAGCACCTAGACCTGCTTTATAATCAACAAAGACATGGAAATCATCACCTTCCACAATATGGGACCTTTAAGTCTTCATTGGATGAGTATGGATCATTTTAGGGCTGAAGATGTCATAACCGCTACATATTAGACAGAGTTCATTTGTTATAGATTAAATACAGTCATTTGTGCTCTACGTTTTAAAAATGTAAGAAACCATACAGGTTTTGCGTTCACCTTGTGCATCTCACTCGGTTTTTCTTCCTGTCAGCCTCTGAATTTCTAACTTGAAACAGCAGGCAATTTCTATGCGACGGAACATCATTATGCGAAAATGAATTTGATTGATGAGAGATGTGTTCCCGAACGTAAGGTCGGGTTTGAAGGTCTGTTTTGCACCTCCATAATGAAGCTCTTGTTTTGTATGTGCAGTCACTTATTGACGAGACTAACAATAGTAATGAAAGCACGAGCGCAACTGGCGGCACTTTTTCATTTAGGAATGAATTTGAAGGTCGCCTATTTGTTTAATGTGCAGTCTGATTGAGTTTCCACTGCTGTGGATCGACCGGCTTGAAAGCAAATTTGACTTTGGTTGAAAATGTACCATCCACATTTTGGCATGCAGAGGGAGGAACGAGCCGCAGCAGATTCTCAGGGTCGTAGATTTTCTGGGCCAGACTTTTGATTCATTAGTAGATGTGTTCTTATTGTTTCACCTCGGAGAAGACACACAAACAAAACAAAGCAAATGGTTTGCCTGTGGTGGAACATGTATTCAGAAGTACTTATACCACACTGGGGGAAATGATCTACTGCAATTAAAAGTTCGGCTTTCAAACCTTACTTAAGTAATGGTATCATCAGCAAAATGTACTTAAAATATCAAAAGTAAAAGTACTCAAGCTGCAGTAAAATGCTCCCTGTCAGTGTTTTACTATTTTATATGATGTTTTTGTATTAATATTACGACTGCATTAATACTAATACTGCTGTAGATTTTTAAGGTTCAGCTCATTTTAACTACTTTATACACTGAGAGGTATTTAAATCTACATCAATGCATCATAGTTTATCTATTACCACATATGTCAGTCATCTTTTCATTGTTCAGGAAGGGTATGAAAAAATGTTATCTGAAAAGTTACTTGTAACTTATTTCATTTCAAGTATATTTACCTCAGTATGAAGTTGTACCAAATAGAAATACTCAAGTAAATTACACATTTTTAGTTCTGTACTGTACTCGAGTACTGTGCTTCACTTCACCACTGCTTTTTGCCTCTGTGTCTTCAGAAGTTAGTTCCATATTTCGTTCCCTTTTATTTCTAATTGTGGACGACTTGATCATTAGACGCCTGTGCTGTATACATTTTATTTCTCATTAGCGCTCCATAAGTGGAATAAGTCATTTCACAAGAGGTTATTTTGATGCCTGTGCAGCATAGCATAACTAGCTGCATTGAAGAATGTTCCTTTCCACACCCACGTTTTCAGAAGAAAAGATGTACTCAGTCGAGCTGTTTCAAAAGAGACATGCCCTCTTTTCCTGCTCTCTAGCTAACTGCGGTGAATAGCCTTTGTGGAGTGTGCTGCTTTCAAAGGCACATGAAGGCCGCCTCCCACACGGAGAGCTCCGCTGCGCCACAAAGCAGAAGGACACCCCACACTCGTGTTCCCTTCGCTTTACGCCTAAAACGACAAGTCAAGTTAGCAATTCTCAACTTAGGCAGCACAATAAAGTCTGGCTGAAGTCACATTGAGCCGTCTCATTGCATTGCTAATAGTTTTTATTATTGTTATTCGAAAAAAGATCTTTGAGCTGAAATATCGAAAAGGCTCCTTTCCAGCTCCTTGGCTGGATGGGTGTGTCTGTGCTTGATGGACAGCAGCTGATACACCAGTGTTACATCAGTGTAGGGAACGAGAGAGACAAAACTTGTGCTGGAGCTTGGATTGCATGTTTAAAAAGTGATGTTTCTTCTCCAGAGAAAACACAGGAAAGGTGTTTTACAGAGCGGATATGTGTGTTGTAGCACACCAGTTATATGAAAATACGAATATGAAATGCAACCATATGTGTCTCAGTCTTAACGAGTCGACGCACTGCAACTTAAGAAAACACGCAAATTAAAATTTCTTCATCGGTTTGGCGACACATGTGCTGCGTTTAGAAAAGCAGCTGCAAAAAAAACATGCTGCAAACACACACGACACAAGCAAATACACAACGCACAGCACAACCATCGTTCGAGGAGAGACTATCCAAACACGTGCACCATTATCCCCGCTCGTATGCATCATTGTGTTCAGACTACAAAGACATGCAAAAAGACAGCATGCTCAGAGAAAGATCAGGGAGACGGTGGGATGCAGCCTGGAGGAGGTTATAATGGCAGGTTTTCTGCTCCACCTTCGCCTGGGCCATTAGGAAAAGGTAGAAACACGTGCCTTTCAACAAGGTCAGACAGCCTGTGTGGTTTCAGGCAGACAAAGCCCATTACCTTCTGCAATGGCACTGAACTTTGACATCACATGTAAAAAGGTGGGATGTGGAATCACGCAACATGATTATAATTTCTTGGTACTGAGCTTGACCCTGAATTGACTGAAAACCATGAGAAAACTTTTCTTCAGGCTGCGAGATTTTCATGCTATTCAGCAAGTCCAACCGCCTGCCAAAGTCAGACACCATGCCTTGTGTTTGTGGAGGAGTTGGGTGGTTTTTCTGACAATCTCTGGTGTGCTTCTTTCTGCTGATGATGATTTAAAGTTCTTTTTTAAAGTCCTGCCATAGGGCCATACGTGGGCGGAGCCCAAAAAAAAAAAACCTTTATTTGGTCATGTGCTGTGACAGAGCAGGTTCTCCTGAGGAATCCTGTCTTCTATTCCTCACATTTCCTTGGAGTAGACTTCTGTTACCGGGCAACCTGACAGTGACGGAGTCTGATCATCTGTTCCCGCCTCCACCCGTCATGCCTTTACATTTCTCATGTTCCAGTGCACTTGTTTCATGGCCTCTGAAATGTCAGGCACGCATAAATAATCAAAGCGATGGAGGGGAAGCGTGTTGTTTGGTTATGTCATCGTATGTTGCTGCACGTTAACACACAGTAGTGATGGGAAAAATGCAGTGGTGTTGAATCATAATTTGTCAGCCTGTAATGTGTTTACAAATCTATTCTTGTGCTCCCACCACATAATAATTTCATTTCAAATGTGGACTACTTGAACAAATTCTTTAATTAGCTCTCTCGTTTTCTTTTTGTTTGTATTTCATCATGACACGCTGAAACTAATTTTTAACCTAAGATCAATTCATTTCCATGTCTTGCTGCTCTAGATAGTTAGATACCAACAGTGTGTCATAATGAAGCCTAATTTGTATGAGGATCATTAACTGTGACTCTTGCTCAAAAAATTCTGCTCCGCTCACAAATTACTCAGCCATTAAGTCTGCAGAGTTATGGGTTGACAAAATGAACAACTGCTCGTGGCACCACATCGTCACCCCTCCCTCCATTAAAGCAGCTTTAGTATGTATTTATTCCCTACAAATCTTTTATGTTATTCATTTTTTCCCGATCTCCCTGCAGAGATACAAGGCCGGGAGGTGTGATGACATCCTCAAATGGAAGCCGCCCAATCTGAACTCCGTGGACTTTCGCCTGAAGATCACCAAAGTCGGAGGAGAAGGGTAAGTCGCTGTTGCTGGGGACAAGCTCTGTCTGAGCAGTATGATAGCACCTATCATTTTGTGACACGCTGGAGCACTTGGTGACATCGACACACGTGTACAGTTGATCCTCCATGTGCGCGTTGAATCAAAGAAATCCATTGAATTGCTCTGGCATTAATCTTTTCTTTACCACCTCGTCGTATTTTCTCGCATTTGCTTTTTGCCTTCAGGGTTCAATTCCTCTTACGGCGACGCTGCCACAGTGTGCGAAAGTTCATTCCTTTCACCATAATCGCTTCCATGCACTTCTGTCTCCAATCCCAGTCCAATGTTTTATTTTGTGGGTATGCCTGTGTGTGCAAAGAAAAACACTACTGCCCTTCTTTTACTCTCGCTTTATGCTTATGATATATCCTGCAACATAAATTATTCAGACCCGCATTAGAACTCCGCAGAAAACCAATTCTGTGCTTGTAAGAGGTTTTATTCCTGTAGGTTATTACAGCCTTTGGACATTTATGTATCTTTGATACTGCAACTAGTCGTAGCAGTGGTAGTTGTCAAGAAGTCTGATGCAGTACATTTTAAAGTTGATTTAAAAAGCAAACCAGTTTGCATCCAACACTGAAAGAATCCAACATTTCTTTTTTCGCCATGGTTATTGGTGTCACTCGAGGGATGGAAATATGCGTCTGCCAGCTGGTCACTTTGGTCCAGACTAAAATACTGTATTGAGAAAACTATTGGATGAACTAACCTAACATTTGTGCCCTGAAAGATTCCCGCTGACTTCACTGATCTCTTGACATTTTCTCTAACAGTTCCAGCTAGTTGACATTTTTGTTTTCTTTAGTTAAATGTCTTGAGCAACTATTGGATGAATTGCCATGAAATTTGGATAGATGATCATGGTGCCCAGGGGATGAATCCTCATAACTGTGGCAATCCTCTGACTTTTCCTCTAGAACTATAATGAAATATTGCATCAGCTATCGGATGGATTTGCACAAAATTTTGCACAGACGTCTGTTTCCCAGAGGACGAATCCTAAAGATGTCTAGAGGCCACCATGAGGCTGACATTTGTGATTGAAATCGGTTCAGACATTGATGATCCTCAGGATGAATTATAACTTTTATGCAAGTCAAAATTTTCATTTTAATTAAGACTTTGGCTTAAGACCGAACACTTGCAAGTCTGACATTTCCATTAGCTTCAGCTCAGTTTTGTGTTAAACTCTAATTAGCACATTTTAGCATGTTAACACACTAAACTAAAATACAATGGTGAAAAAATTGTACCCTTTAAACATCAGCATGTAAGCATTGTAATTGTGATTGTGTTGGCATGCTGACATTCACATTTACCTCAGAGCGCCACACTGTGCCTCAGTACAATCTCTCAGAGCAGCTAGCGTGGCCGTACACTCATATTCTTGTTTTTTCTGTCAGCACAACACACTGCACATCCCTCTCTTTGCTCTGCGTGCCTTCCTTCAGCTCAGTGTGTGAGCATTGTGTGAGTGTAGGCAAACAGACCCGTAGCTTTGAGCTCTCTTGGTCATGCTGCCTTTTCCTCTGAGAGCCAGGTGACCTTCGTGACTGTCCCAGCATCGCCGCCATGAGCCCGCCGCCATTCACCGACAACAGACTGAGAGGAGCACAAGCGCAGCGCGGCCACTCATTCTACTCCAAAGCCGGCCAGCAGGGCAGCTCGTCAGCTTCTTGACTCCTCCCTGTGCGTGGGAGGACACAGACGAATATTGTTGCCATTTGAGAATGTTCTGATATTTCCCCAAAAGATGAATTTTGCTGGCAGAGGAGCAATCATGAGGCCTCGCTCAGTCTCAGTGTAGGTTTTCAAATCTCTCCTTAGTTACTGGTAGAGAGAGAGAGCGAGAGAGAGAGAGAGAGTGAGAGAGAGATGGACAGACATGTAAGTAGGTAACAACTGTTTATTCATCAGCCCACACAATCAATCCTTGAGCACGTCTTTGTGTACCGCCGAGGCTTACAGCCTTGCAAGTTTTATTACCTTCTCTGAAAGCAAGCACCGAGGCAGACAGTGATTATTGTGCGGCAGGAAGCGCGGATAGGTGGAAAAGAACAAAATGGAAAGATGAAGCAATTCCAGGAAGCGTGCCAGTGCCCCTCCCAAGTGTGGAATTGAACAGTCTCGAGCATTGTATAGATTGCTTGAATTATGGATCATTTGAGCCAGCGTCCTGTCTGAAGAGGTCATGACTAATGGTTACATCATTGTTCATTAGCTGTGCAGTGATTTTGAGGACCCAGAACAGGAGAATTATACCTTCTGATTCAGACCCTCTTACCGGTCTTTGTTGTCTGTGGACTCAAGTGTCATTACAGCATCCTAGTCCACATTTTTTGTAAAGGATCCACAGCCAGACAACCCAGCCAGGTTCTCTCACTTGTGACTAATGATGTAAAAGCATCAAAGTGAAGTTAACAGCATGTGATCTGTGCTTTTTTTGTTGTTTTTATTCTTGACTGCATTACCATGAGAATTAATCAGATTTGCAGCGTTTCACCTGCAGAGCCGCCGTGACTTTGACATTCAAACAATCATGCGGAGACTCTGCATGGCGTCAGGAGGTTTGATTTTTGGATACAGTGTGATCCGTAGTGTCTTCAGTTGTACGATGCAAACAGCTGGCATAGATCAGAGGTTTTCAAAGTGAGAGGTGGGTCTCCCCAGGGGGGCTCCAAATAGTTTCAGGAGAGGCTCGGTGAATGGAAGTGAAAAATATTACACTAGTTATTAGACCAGTTATTAAAAGGAGATCACATAGAATTGCCTAGGTGTGATCCAGAGTCAGAAACTAAATGTCTTAAGACAGATCTTTTTAATGTTTTTGGTGCTGTCTTGGCTCATTTGTTTAGCATCTGGAGTCAAATAACATAATCATCTCATAGACATGCAGGAACTGAGGGACACAAAGCAGGTAAACTAAGGGAGGAGGCCCACAGTCTCAGTGTCTGAAAAACCCTGGCATATAGAGCCGTTTTTGAAGCTGCAAAGAAGGATTTGGGTAAGAAAGACTTTAAATGTATTTGCAGCGTTATTCGGAGCGAGTGAATGTGAGATGTCAAGCGAGCCTCTGCCTGCGGCGTTCCAGTCGCCAGCACAAACATGAAGGATTCTGCGGAACAAACATGGAGCCTGTCTTCGGACTCTGAAGCCCAGTGAATGGATTTCTCTGTATGGAAACAAAGATCTCTGAAATCGGTGCCCAGATGACCTGCCTGTCTCCAGTTGGCACGTTATCACAGGGAGTGTGCTTCCTGAACTCCAGCGTGCACATATTGTGGAATTTAATATCTAATTGTTCCACTGTTGAACTGACTGTACGATTTTTGGCCTCTGATCACAGCATCAGTTATTTTTCATTTTTCAATCTTCATTTGCAGTTTGCATTTCCACAAGTATATTGCAGTGCCACATACCACAGCTTGTAAAGTCTAATTTAGATTGCAGTCATTACAAGACAGCATAACACACAAACCAGGATCCAATAGTATGATCAGAAAACTCAATGACACGCTCCAGATCGTTCGGGACTATGTGACTGATCCATCTTTAATGCTTCGACTTGAGTTCAAATTGATCCCATTCATGATCCACTTTGAGTTCTGTGGGTAAGGAGGTCAGCATATTGATCCCTTGAGCAGAATAAAGTTCCCCACAGATACAGCCTGAGTCACTAAGACTCACCATGCTTTCCAACTTCTTCCTCGATCTATGGCACTCAACCCTAAACCCATTCATTCCTAATGCTAACTGTTAAGTAATGCATATTTGGTGCACTACTGAGTATTAACATCATCAGGACAGTATATGTGGGATTGACTTAAAATAAACCGCAGTGCCCATGTTTATGGTATTGAAGGAGCAATGCAAAAGAGTTTTTTAGTCTTTGCCATAGAGGAGGCTTTGGCTGCATTAACACTGGTTTGCAGGAGAATATCCAGCCTCATCTATTCATGTAGAGAAGAGAAAGTGCAGCATGACTCTGTCATGTGGAGCCATTATATAATACACATCATATTTTACTGTCGTTCTTCAGCCCAGGTCATAAAGGTTTTTTATGTTTTTTCACTTGAGACACAGCCTTGGATATTTTTTTTCACATAGTACCTCGTATTCTTTGTTATTGACATTACACAAGTTTGTTTTTCCAAGGTTTTTTGCTTCTGTGGATTTATAAATCATCTGACATATTGTTCCAGCTGTTATATAATACAGGTCTGATTTAATGCGGCTCCAGTGACATTTAACAGCGTCTTGATTGCTTTAACAAAATCCCTTGCGTTGTGTTAGAGTCTTGTTTTTATTAGTGTTTTCACTGCTTATTCATTCATCTGAAAATAAAATAATAAAGTAACTGATGTTGCAGTATAATTTAAGTCAGTATGACTCTTTCAGTTACATGAACCTCGTACATTCAGATTATGAGCACAACATGAAGTGAGCGACGTGAAACAGCTTGCAAACGACCACAGAGAGCTCTGTTCTTCTGAGGCTCTCTGATATATACTCTCATCTGTTTTCCTCATCTGTTCCATTGCCTCTGGTAATATCACATTTATATCTTACTGTTGTTTTAGGAAACTGTGTCATGATCTGTGCAGTATCCTTGTCGGGATATTTTACTCACAGCACGTTGGACAGAGGTATTAATAGAACAAATGAGGAGAATGGTCTTGTCCATCACTGCATGGCTATTTGGCTCTCCTAATGTCTACTGCTGCTTCCTTCCTGCTTGTGCTAGCTATCATTACGCAGGAGGGGGCTTGGATGGATGGGAAGATGGCCTCTTGATATCTCTGAATGACGTACATGGGGCTATGTAGCCGCGCTGTTGTTTAGCCATCGGCTTAGCTCCCCTCTTATTTCCGGTCTAAAAATGGTTAACCGATATGAAACCTGCGCCAGTGGTGGCACATGACGGCAGACATAGTGTCTGGAAATAACAAAAGGACATATGGGGGTGTTTTTGGGTGGAGGGAGGACAGGAGCAGTGTGTGATTAAGACATCTGTTGGGCGTGATCTCTGGGATGAGGCACGGACACATGTTGAGGACGCCGAGAGATTCAAACACAAGACCTCAATAAAGTGTGAATTAACTGTGCTGAAGGCTCACAGACGTGGCTACGCTGCTGTATAATGCCTGTGACCTTGTATTCAATCAATGTTCCGCAGAGTTATTATTGCCTCGTATGATTGTGAATGCACCCATGCTGCGGTTTTCTCTTTTAAGTTTAAAACCATCAAGCTGGGCAGAGAGATAGAAGGACTCGGAGAGGTGTAATCTCACATCTCTGCCGTTCTGTTACTAGCTGCAAAATGCAAGCGGTGTAGTGATTTCTTTCCACCATTGTTACCACTCAGATACTCTCAAAGGTTGAGGGTGTTGTGGGTGTTAACCATGATCTTTTTGTCTCTTCTAGGCTGCTTCCACAGACTGTCGGATTGCTCTACGTCGGCAACTATGAGAGGCCCTTTGCGAAGATGAAGGTGAGAATATAAACGTGTTGTTGAATTCGTCCTCGTGCCAACAAGCCCAAAGCCCCTTGTGCTCTTCCAGTTTCCCTTTAGCAAGACACAAGATTTTAGTTAAAGTATGCAGCAGATTTTGAGCTATCAAGAATAAAAGGAACGCAATATTTGGCAAATTTTTATCTTCATCTGTTACTATGTGACATGAAGAATTGTAGCACTTTCATTGCTGTTCAGTTTAGTTTTTGGCACTTACTATAAATACTCAAATATTGGCTCAAGCTAAATTTACCATAACTGCAGAGCCAAGCTTTTGTCAGACAGATCTTTTCTCTTTTTTGCACATTTATATTTTAGAAAATTACATTTGCTCATTTTCTGATCTACTTTGGTTTTATTTTGATGTTAATGCAAACTTGACACTTCCTCCATAGTTACCAGTTGTCTTGATACATTCAGATTAATATGTGCACTTTTCATCAGTCCAAGTCTTTGTAACAGAAATACTATTCACAAATTAATTTCAGCCACTTCTGCTTTGCTGCTGCCAATGAAACCCGACACTTCCTGCCCAGATATTTCAATATATATTATAGATACAATAGATATTTCTGATCCATCATTCTGTTGTTATAATCATCGTTTAACTAGCACAAAATCAATTCATCAGTTAATCAGTATTTTTGGCAGATGAATAATATTAAAGTATTTTGATTACTGATGAATTGTTAATCTTTTTTTTTTCTGGCAAAATTTACATTAAAATGTGTCGGACAAAAGAAACTGTTATTGTAGCTCATTGTTCATTTATTCATAAAACATGAAAACAATCCAAAAATTGTCGCGAAACATTATCATGAACTGCAGCTCTACTATTATCTCACTATGTTTGTTTTAGTCCATTTCATCTGTGATATTCTCCACTGTAGGTGGGACAGAGGGGCATGTGTGAGCTGCATTCAACATAGTGAGATTGATTTCCTGGTTGCGTATTGTCTATGTGAACAGTGCATTGTATTGTATGGAATCACACACTCAACATCATCAGACCTGTGACCTACATTAATGTAGACACAGTCAAGTGCACTCCACAATAACTGGCAGGTCATCTCTGTACAATGGGAATTCACTAGTGTAGGGTGGAGAGTTCACACGTTTGATGTAGATTTCATATGGAAATTTGCCACTTTAACTAAATGACTCTTAGTATGTATGTGTAGGCTTTGCATTAGTCACAGTCACGGTTGAGAAACAAGGTAAATGAGAGTGTCTTTTCTCTGGCTGTTCCCATGTATCAGCCCTGGGCTCTGTAACTGAACAAGGTAGAGTCTGTTCGCTGCTCTGTCTCTCAGCTCCTCACAGTAAAAACTGTAGCCCTGGGGTCATCTTCTGTCAGCTTTCATGTTGTTAGTTTTATTGTGAAATGTGTTTTACAGTCAATCCAAGTGTGAATATGTTAAAAATGATAATTACATGCCAGCATTTTGTTTTTGGCTGCCTGAATACTGTTCCTGATAGATGCTGCATGGAGTGCAATGTCTGCCTGGTCTCTGTTTGTGTTCCAGTCCTGCAGGGCACCACATAGTACTTCTGATATTCATTGCCTTGCTCGTGAGCATGGTAGAAACAGCGGCGTGTTGATTATATATAATTTGAGGCCCATCCAGTTGCCAGCTCATTCGAAACCACCAGGCTCCTGGAAAATATATCACACCAACTTTTTCTGTGATTAGAAAAATGTTGTAATCTTCATGAAAACCTGTTTTATTGGCTCAATTCTTCCAATTTAGTTCCTTATGGTTGTAATTCTTTACACTCTTGGTACCTACGGGGAATCGCTGAAATGAATTTTGGAACAGAGCTTTCACGATAATTTATCAGCTCAGCCTTTGGAAAAGAGCAAATATTGTGAGAAAACAGAAATGCTGAAAAGCTTTTGTCTGAGCAGTGTGTGTTCAGGAGTGTTGAATTATGAAAACCATTTATGAATCAATGTATATTATAGACACAGTTGTGATCTGGAGTGTAGACGCTTTACAGATTACATTTCTATTGTATCTCTTCCTACCATTCATTTCATGTGCATTTTCATAGATCGGTAAATCAGGCGCAGTTCTCAAAAACAAAGCTCTGGTGTCTTACATCTTCAGTCAGTTATGACCGACCTGTTAGTCTGTATTCACTTGAGTCTTAAAAGAATAATTGAGCATTTTGGGAAATTTTCTTTTTGTATTGTTTGCTAAGAATTAGATGAGAAGATTGATACCACTCTTATGTCATGTAAAAATCCAAAATTATACCTACGTCTTAGGTTAGTTAGTTACTACTAATTTCTACTCCTGTTACAATTCATAGATCCAAATTTCATGCTAAAGCTTGGAGGGAGTATTGAGTCCTCATTTAGGTTGAGTCTCGGCGCTTCATGGAGTCAGCTCCCTGCGCAGAACTACATGTGGCCTGTAAGTACAGCTCATTAATCATATATAATTTGAATGGTGCCTGACAGACCGAGTCACCAGAGACTGAGATAAGAGCAGCTCTCCTTCAAAGACCAGCCGCTTTGATGAAGCTGTGAGAGTGCGACGGTGTGCACTTCACCTGCAGAGTGCTGAAATGCCTTTGACTGCTTTCTCCGACGGTAATTTCCCCAATTTGTACGACTCCGTATGCTTCATTAAGCGAGAGTTAGAACAAGCATTTTTGTGTTCAATCAACAGTAACAGTTTTCTCAGTGAACATCAATTAATACATTTCAACGTTCCTTTTTCTGTTCATTTGCCCACTGCTTTTGGAAATTGCACGAGATTCGGGAACCGTGAATACTGTGAAAGTAATTGACTGTGCTTCCCACAGAAACACTGCTGCGCGACAAAACAAACAAATCAATTAAAAGTTTCGGAGGTGAAAATCGCAATTCTGTCGGCAGGTTGTTTCCCTTCTTTGCATCTTTTTCAACTGACAATGTCTCCCCTCATTTGCCTCCTCTCCTTTGAGATCTCGTCAGATCTGATGCAGCAGTCAATCTGAACGCATGAGTTAATGATTGAGATAATGCAGATTGACCAGACACCTAACACTGATGTCGCTTAACAGGTTCACGAGGAGTCGCAGGAGATCGTTGCACTCATTTGTTTGTTCTCCGGCACAGCTATTTAAGCCACACATGGCTGTAACTTTCCCTTGTAATTACATTGTAGGTGACATAACGTGAGGCAATTAGTTGAGCTTTACAACTCCCACTGTTTGCTGAGTCACTTACTTCTGTATATTGTAGTAGCAGCTTATATTAATGGACAGAAGCCACCTAATGTATTCTGTTCCAAAGCATATTAAAGATTGAACATTAGTTTGGTTTCTGTCCATCACCCATGTTGTTCCCACTGGGGGAGCGTTTCTTCATGTTCCTACTCTTGCATCTTATATCCTCTCCCCACTTATATATTCTTTCATCTGGTTTCTGGTTATTAAAATGGACCCGAGCGCTGCAGTTTGGCGGACCTGCGGGCCGGTTCTGATTAAGTCTAGAATGAGACATGGGTGGGGTCAGGCGGAAAGCTGCGTCGGGGAAAACAAAACAGCTATTCAAGGAAATTACAAACTTTGAATCTTTGCTCATCCATGTTGCCATCTCTACAAAATTCTTTTAATAAACAGTAGCACGGTATACAAGTACAACAGATCCCAGTATTTGATAAAGAAGCAGGTCGACTGTCTGTGTTGTGCACAGACTAGTAAAAGGTGACGCCGTGTTTTTCCAGTAATCTGTCGTTGTTTACTTTGGTCCTAGTTTCTTGTTTATTGGACTTGATGCTGCGCTGCTTTATTATTTCCCCATGATGAAAACTCCTCATCTTCTTCTTCCTGCCTTTGGGGTGAGATTATCAGGGGACACGCCGGCGCTGTACTGATGTGGTGCATCTGCATTTATAATGTTAATGATAGTATGCTGATTGCAGGAAGGGGCTTAAGGAAGTAGCTCAGCGTTTTGGAATATACGGTTATTTGCTTTCTCTCGGAGACGTGAATGAGAAGATCAATAGCACTTTCATATCTGTCTCCTAACTATGGAATTATAGACCCAGGAGCTTATCTTAACATAGTATAAAATCTGGAAGCAGGAGGAAATGGGTGTCTTGTGAGTCTAAAGGTTAAAAGAAAAAAATATATATATTTGTACCTTTGTGTAAAGCATCTTTTACACTGGTGAGTGAAATTCAAAGTGCTTTACAGATGAGTGACAAGCTGATAATAAGTACAAATGTAAACAGTAAAACAATTTGAGACTAATGGATACCAGAAAAAGAATTGATTATAAAGAATAATTCAATCTCATTCATTCAGGCTGACATAGTTTCTTGTTATGATGGAGGGTTGTAGCAGTCAGTATTCAGACTTATTCATCCCATCGCTGACATTTTCAGTCAACAAGAAAGTTGCATTAGTGGTCGCTCGGAGGAGTAATCTTTATCTCTGTACATCAGCTTGTACAGTTGCATGTTATCCATCTTTTTTCTGCTGCTGTTCTTGTGGATGCAGTTACCCATGTAGGCAGTTCTCTACTACTAAGGTGTGACTAATCGACTGAGAACTGACCTGGTTGAATCACTGCATCTTGTTTGTGTAAACTATATACAACTGACTTTAGAGGCAGTGATGCCGAGAACATCTGTACAGCTTCTTTAGACTGTGAAGATAAGATTCACTCCCACTGAAGCTTGGAACAAACCTGAAGACGAGCTGAAACCTACAAAGACAAACTACACTGAAAGAAAGGTTTCGACCAACTTGCACAGATTTTTCAGTCTTTCAGCAGCCAGGAAAGAAACCAGAAGCTTGCACTGTTTATATGCAGTGAAATTTACACTGAAAAGGCTAAAACAGGAGGGAAAAGCTCGGAGTTTTGAGTGTGTGAGATCTTGGACGGAGAGGCGCCGAATGCTTAGCCTACAGAGAGAAAAAGAGAGCGAACTTTGTAAAACAAAGTTAACGAACTGGCAGCAGCTGCATCTGAAGATTCTTTACACATCAAACATTATATGACTTTAACAGCAAATGGACCCAGACTGGAGCAGACTTGGTCCCAGTCATGTTCATAATCAGCCCTACAGATTGTGTTTTTGCATATCTGTTTGTGTGGAATTGAAGAGAGGAGCAATAACGTGTTAATTAGTCAGCTTTAAGGACGTTTATGGGCAACTTCAGAGAGAGCCGGTCTCCTTGTTTCCCCCTGTTTCTAGTCCTTTGCTAAGCTAAGCTAATCACCTCCTGGATCCAACTTTGCTGTGGAGTGGTGTCTTTTCATCTTACTCTAAAAGTGAATGAGTGCATTTCCCAGCATGCAGTCTATTCCTTTAAAATGATCACACTCAAAATTATTTTCTGTCTTTATTCTGTGTTTCAAGCGCTGGCAGTCGTCCAACACACTAAAACTGAAGCCGCTAATTGTAGACTGCAGCTTTCTCTTTTTCTTATGTCCTCGTATATATTCATCCAGACAAGCCATTGTTACAAGTGAAGGACATAAAAGTAGCAGGAACAAAGCAAGCGACTTTAAAATGGGCTCTTTATTCTTCTTAGTATTGTTTGCAGTTTCTCAGTGTGAACAAACCAGGATTGAAGTGCTCCTCTGCTCTGCAGTAGTGCAACACTGGCTGATAAAGAGTTCCACTGCCAAAGTCCCCGATAACTGGAGGCACACGTGTGCTGCCATAATGAGACAGATTTGGACGGATTAGGCACCAAGTGGTGATGAGAGATGGCAGCCAACATGTCACCCTTCAGCAGCAGGAAGAGATCCCAGCCTGTAGCAGCGCGTCCTGCCTGCCTGTACTGCCCTTCACAGTTTTCTGGCAGCTCGCTGCGTCGAGCTTTAGGGAAGCTTAGAGATTCTGTCGCTCCTTTAGATCGTCTGCTGTTCTTCTCCAAACACAGAACTGTTTGGTTTACAGTTAGTCTTATTAATGTACTGGCTGTCTTCGAGTTTGAGATCAAAGGCAAATGTTGTGGAGATAAATCTGAATTTTGAAATGATGACAATGACTAATGAGGCGTGTTCGCGAGTTATGATTCGTAGTCTCTCTCTCTCTCTCTCTCTCTCTCTCTCTCCCGCTCTGTCTTTCTTCCTCGCACACTTTTCTCTGCTTCCTGTGTGATTTCGCCCCCCGCTGTGAGCCCAGATGCCCCACACTCCAGGATCGCACAAGCTCTTGCTTTGTGTTTTAGCGTCTTGCCAAACATCGGTGCTTTCCTGGCACCGGCTTTCACTCTGTGACCTTGGGGGTCACACTCTTTGTCTCTTGAGTCTGCTGACAACCTTCCACTACAATAAATGCCTGGAAAACCTCTCTGTGTGAGGTCAAGGTGACAAGCAACAGAAAAGCACTTCATAATGACCCATGTCACTGTATTTTTTTCTTTTAAAGCCGACCGTTCAGCTGCACTTTTTGCTTCCCAGCAGCTCCAGGATTTACATTTTCCAAGTCTTGAGAATCCTCTCGGTGCGACAGCCCCTCAGCACACAAACAACAGATGCTCAAATGTCTTCTTTGACTCACGCTTGATCTTCTGTATTGTCTGCCATTTTCATATACTTCAACTATGTTGCAGTGTGCTCAGTGTGCGGACTTGATATTGTTTTCAAAGCAGATCATGATGTAAGAAGTCAGTGAACCTGTGTAGCTCTGTAGGAGGAGCAGGACTGTTGCAATGCTCTGTTGAGGGCTGCATCATGGAGGCACAGACACTCGCACTGTGTCAGCCTGGGCTTTTGGTAAAAATACACCAGTTTTAGCCTAAATCCTGAAGCAGCACTGTAACAAAGGCAAATCACTTTCACTGATTCATTCATTCATTTAGTGTAGATTTGCTGGGGAATAGTAACTTCTCACACCTGGAGAAGGTAAACAGCAGTGAGCAAGTTCTTAAGATGGACCCTTTTCTCATCTCTTTGATATGGTTTTACATAAAGCATCTCAGGATACGCACACTTGTTAACAGGACAATTTTTCACATTACAGTGACTTCTGGTTCTGAAGACTTGAAGCAAAAGAAGAAAAAAATCCACAGACCTTTATTGAAAATCCCTTTGATGCTGAATGGGAAAGTTGATTCTTGATGTTGGAAATAGTGGTTTGACTAAATCATCTTAACTCAAGGTCCCCTTACCAGTCAGTTTTTCAGCTTCATCTGTCTCAGCCTGCTGATGAAGACCATACAGTCAAGTACATTGCATAGATGAGTAACTTCTAAAACTGGAAAATGATAAATACATAGTTACATTATGAACATCTACTATAGACAGGTTAAGCATTAGGCACTTTATTTGTCATCAGTATAGAGAAGCAGAAAACTTTAGGAGAGAGAGAGAGGAGCATGACATGCACCAAAGCTCTATCGAACCATGGACATTACAGTTATGTGGTATGCACCTTAACCGACAGGGCATTTTAAGGAAACATGTCAAACATTTGCTGGTTTCTGCTTCTCAGATGTGAAGAGTTTCTGGGTTTTTTTTTTTTTTACTGTTTTGTATCACTGTGAATTGAATATGTTTGGCTTTTGAACCACTGGTCAAACAACACAGGCAGTTGTAGCTCTGGAGATCTTTACTATTGTCATTCATGACATTTTGTAAACTATAGGAGTAGTTGGCTAATTGCACTGTGTTAATGAGAGGTGAATCGTTAATGATGATGGCTGAATATTAGTCGTAGTCTTAATATTGTTCACGACAGACCTGCCCAGGCTTTTTGCAGTTTAATCACCACATTACATGATGTTTAATTTCTCAAAGGTTAATGGCTTTTTGAAAATGGGACTTCTCACTTCCACTTGTCTGCCATTTTTTTATTGCCAATTTCAAGGACGATAATGCTTGTTTATTTCCTCTCACATTAAAAGAGCTGAACATTTTGAACCAGTAAATGTATCTGCTGCATTCAAATGCCACCAGTATTAACATAGTTCATCACGTCGAGCTGCACATTTGTTGCATTTTTTTTCCTAACTTGGATTTTAACATCGCAGTCATTCCCATTTTATGAATTTATTCCATCTAAATGTTGCCTTAAGCTTCTTTTCGCCTTTTAACTGCTTCTAAAACTACCCAGTGGTAAGTAGTGATTGCACAAGTGAAGATAATAATTTGCAGCATATTCATATCATGTTTGAAAAAAAAAAAAAAGCTGTTACCCGTGCCAATCATTGTCAGCTATTGGTATTCATAAATGCAGCAGCATGTCTCACAGAGCTGTAATAATGATGGGACTTCGTGACTTCCACGAGATAAAAAGCAAAAAAACTGTAATAGATCAGACCGTCGTAGCGTCTGAATGTGGCAAAAGACATTAGAGGGTTTGTAATTTTCACGGGCAACGACGGCAGCGGAAGAAAATAAAATGACACTTTTATCTGGTTCGCTCTGAGCTGCAGAAGTAAAAAAAAAAAAAAAAAACGCCGGTGTTCTTTCATCTCTGTCTGCACAGGCCACTAAAGAGCTGAAACAGTACGACAACAAGATCATCGAGTGCACCTTCGCCAACAACAGCTGGGTGTTCATGAGGCAGAGGGTGGACAAGAGCTTCCCCAACTCCTACGACACAGCGATGGGTGAGACTTTGTCCTTCAGTGTTCAACAGCTGGGTGTTAATATCTGAGTGAAGAACAACCAGTCAGGCTGCCATTAATGCCTCCTTTTTATCTGTATTTCACATCAGCCTCTTGTCTTAGTTGAATTCTGTTCTGGGAGAGATGGTGTGTGTGTTTGTGTGTGTGTGTGGAGGGGCAGACGTTCTGCTGTGTACTTGCCATTAAGAATGCACACAGACAGTCTGGCCTCATATTTCGTGCCCAGAATGCTCTTTTCAGCAAATTTGGGATGAGATGTTTTGTTTATCTCTTCACATTGAATAGAGAGAACTGACATTTGCTGCAAGAGCTGCAACATTATTACACGTATAAGAGGTTTTGTTGTTGTATTTTAAAGCTGCACTGGTAAATATTTTATATCAACAGTGCATCCAAAGACTGTGTTGATGTGAAAGCAGCCACTCTTGGGAGCAAACTCACACATAATTATCACCTGCATCTGCAGTTTCCTTCATGTCTACAGAGCATTTTAGCATCTTTCAGCTCATTGTTTTGGTTTTGCCTCCTTCAGTCATCCAACTGGTGAACATAGTGGAGCATTTAGTAGCTTAAGACACAGAAATTTCCCTCAGGAGTTGGTGGACTAAAACGGCTAAATCTGGAGTGAATATTGGACTTTGAAGCAAACAACTGCAAATGAATGCTAATGTTAAGAAGGTGATAATATGTTGCTTTAATCATCATGTGCTGCTTCATTGGGATTCAAATGAGAAGAAAATATGAATATGAAATATGCAGCTTATCATGTTTAGCTTTTATTTAAGTCGCTGTAAGATGTTAATATGCTGGTATTTAATCTTAACAAAGAGCTGAGCTGTGTTTCCTCTTAAAGTGTAAAAAAGTAATTTTAGTTTCACACTCCAACAAAAGAAAAACAGAGTGATTAACTCGGATGTGAAGTCTGACCAAACATTGTTCTTTCTCAAACGGTTTCACATATGAGTTGCGCGGCCATAACAGCTTATTGAGGAAAGAATAGAGAAAAACGAAAAAGAGCAAGAGAGAGTGCAGAAATAGTAGTTTACCACCATGATAAACCTTATTTGTGTAGCACTTATCTCGGTGCTGACTTTACAGTGCTGTACGAGGAGGCGCATAAAAGTACAAATTGAGGCAATAAAAACAAGAAGCACAAGCGAGAGAAAATACATTTAAAGATTGAATTGAGTTGATAGGAGATAGAAAAGATAGTCCTGAATTATTGAGCTTCAGATCCTCGGGCAGGCTGTTGTGCAGCCTTGGCACCCAGATGGCAAAAGCACCTTTTATCTAAAATCGAGGCAGAAAAGCACAGCGTTTCTTCTCAAGCTGATAACAACACAATGCTCTGTTTAGAAACTACTGCTTGCTTCTCCATGCGTTACTGGAATCATGGTATCATCCAGCGTGTTGAGCTTTCTTACAACCTCGATTTCAAGAAAGTTGGGGCGCTGCATCCTGGTTTCAGAAACCTGGTTAAGACCTAATCCTGGATTCTAATTATTCCCTGTTGGTGCAGAACAAAGTGGCTCAGATAGTGACTTGTTAAATGTAGATTTTTTTTTTTAAATCTGTGCTGATATAAACATCTGTCACCACCTCTGTAGTAACATCCTTCCTTTTTCCTGTTTGTGTCTATTTGTTGTCTCTCTCTCTCCAGCTGTGTGTAAAAGCATCCAGGAGCCCGTCACGAAGGAAATCCTCTTGGAGTACGTGGACCGCTGCATGCCGGGAGTCCAAGCCCAGAACCGGAAACACCCGCCAGACCCAGACTCGGAGCTAATGCCCCCTCCCCCTCCAAAGAGACCCAACCGGGCCATCCCGTAGCCCAGGGCCGGGCTTTCTGAACTCTACAGTCACAGTGTACATCTGCATCACCCGGGGGCGTAGGACTGTGGGGAAAGGGCGGGGCGGGAGGGGGGGTGGGGCGTGCTCCTCGTGTAACGAAGGCCAGCAAAGAGTGATTAGATGTGGGTGTGGGGAGGAATGACCTGTGTACAGAGTTTTGTGCTACGCCCCTGACATCACCAGCCGCATCAACCTCCAACCGAAAACAGACATTTTAAGGCTTTCTTACCCTTAGCACGTTTGCTTTCTCAGCCTCTACATGTAAGGACTTCAGAAACCTTTAATTGACGGCCTCGACATCATTAATTTACCTTGTAGACTTCTTTGTAGCTTTAATTGCTGGTGTTCTTATTAAAAGGAGAAACATGACGCTTTAGTTTATTTTCTTGTTTTTCCTATCGACCTTTTTTTAAAGTGTGAGCTAATTGCTATTTATCAACAGGGACTTTTGTTGTGGCTACAATTAACACCTGACAATGGAGACCTTGTTTGTGTTTTTGTCAATTAGTTCCTTATTTGTACTGAAGGAAGAGTAAACCTCATGAAAGCTCGGTCTCGCTGTCTGAATGCATTTCAATCAGGAAACGACGCTTCGTAAATAGTTTGCAGCAGCACAGATCCAATTTAGATTAACACACACCTGCACACGTTTTTGGTTTTAGTTCAGTTGGCAGAATAATGTTCAACCCAGAACAGTCGGGCGGAGGAGGGGGGGGGGTCTCCAAATGTTTTCACATGTAGAGACACCAAACAGATAAAGATTAGATCTCAGCTCTGTTTCATAAGCTCTTGTCCAAAGGAAGCCCATCTGTGTGGACTTTTGTTTTAAAGGCCACACGGGTGGGCGGAGAGATGACAACATGATTACACAGTCTCAACAAACTAACTGCAAAGGAGTGAAATCAAGCTACAGATGGTCGGCAAGTCAACATAAACCAACATAAAGTTTGTTAGTAAGGTGAACAGCTTAAAAGAAATATAGGAGTTGTTAGAGCCGCTTACTTTTATTTTGTCGACATCTGTGTTTCTTATTTTGGCGTTTTAGCAGAAATGGCAGGTTGGCACACGTCTGAACATCTGCGGTCTTAATGGGAACCTATGAGCAGGGGATTTGTTTGTGTGTTGGTGTCTTTAACACTGTTTTCCTCCAGTGGCAGT